>CAHIKZ030000924.1:467500-767500 GCA_903632075.3 Acanthosepion pharaonis | reverse complement strand
GGAATGATAGTTGGTTCAACTTCAGAAAAAATACATTTTATAATGAATATATGAATTCATTCTAAGTTTTTGATTTTCAGTTTGTTTTTATTTGCAGAAAACTCAACATGTATAGCAACTTACATTAACTGCACATTAAAAAAATTTCTTGTAAACCGATATCTTGTAGGAAAATAATTTTACAAGAGAAAAATTCCATACATATTTAGATAATTTCTCAAAATGTGAAACATGATAAAAGATTATATTGTATAAAAGTACCAATACTAAAAATTGTTGCTTCCTCACCACACTTTTTTTGTCCAAAATTTTCATTTGAAGAATGATTATTATTATACACTAATTTTCTTGAATTAGTGTTCTCAGCTTGGAGGTTATAGCCAATGTTTCTTTCCCTGGGTGTCTATTATAATTATCATTCCTTCTGAGAATTTGGAGCCAAACTATCCTGGCTTGAAAGAATGGTTATGGCTCAATATTACTGGAAGGTTACCAACAGGCATTTGAAAAAGGCTAGAGGATACAATGGTTGACACACTGTGACTATAATTAGTTAAAATAAATCTGTATAATACAGAAATTTGTTGATTAGATATTTTTACAAGGCACCAATGTATAAATAGAGCTTTTTATCATTAGATTTCTAAGATATTTTAAAATTTAACTTAAAAAAAACAACTAAGTATTTGTTACAGATGTACAAAAGCAGAGATTATCGTCTGATGGAATTATTTGAAGGTAGTAATTTAGTCATAGGAGACTATTTTAGTTTGATACACTTAATTGTACAGAAAGACATACTAAAAAAAAAAAAAAAAAAAATGAACAGTAAAATTCATAAGTGAATTCGTAACTCCATTTCACTTCAAATGGGTTTATGCTTTCCAAATGTATCATTTACATCAAATAAATTGTGCCATTTTTACTCATGGCTGGAAGATATTTGGTATGCTAGCCATACAAATGCAGAAGGAGACCACACACACAAACAATTGTTTAAAATTGTGGAGATTTATTGGGGAAAGAATGCTCAATATTGAGGATGTCGCATTTGTAGATATAAACAGCATGAATATAGAAATCAACAGTGCCTTAGACAATCATCAGGCCAAATGATTATTTAAAGGTGTGAAATGGACAGTCATCATGCAATGTTTTTCTTTATTCACACACATATATATTAAAAATATAGTTTTAAAGTATGCTATATTTATGTCCTGAAGATTGCATGTGAAAGAAACTTTGGCCACTTTTTATGTATATTTTATATAATTTAAACAAGAAATAAATAAAAAACAGAATACGCATATTTTTCAAAAACTTTAGAAAACCCCAGAATATTAAAAAAAATTAGCCTAAATACAAGCTCTGTCTGACACTGGAAATGCTACTGTTACATTCACATCTGAAAGATAGAGAGAGAGAGGGACAAAATAAGAGTATAAGGAGAAAAGAACATTATGAAAAGAAGAAATAACCACAACGTTTTACATATGTACAGGCATACAAACATAGAAGGAAAAACAAAAACAAAAAAACAACACCACCAATAAACCAATAAAGAATCACAAACTATTTCTTCTAACTTAATATAAAAATAATGAAAATGAGAATATCCAGAGAATTGCTGATACCTCCTACATCTCAAAGACCAGTACACCATTGCTGTCAGGAATAAATTTGAAACACTACAAACAGATGCCGAGGAAGCACCACCTAATACAACCCACAATAATTTTGTTCTCATGAAAAGGCTGCAGCAAATGTCATGCATTTAAAACAAACATCAGCAACACATTCCTTGGAAATCAAATCATATTGAATCACAAAGGGCTAATGTGAAAGAAAAAGCCACCATAAAAAAATTCAAATCCATTTCATAAATCCATCCAAGACTTCAATGAAGCACTTACTAAATTTGAACTCTTATGAAGATCAACAAGCAGAATACATCTGCTGCTGCCAACAATCTACTCTTGCTTGAAAAACTGTCAACAAGATCAATGGCAGAAAATCATCAAATAAATCCAAGTTAAAGGCCAATAGTCAGGCTGAATAAGTGGCAAGACTATTTGAAAAATATCTTGGAGAAATGTAGGTGACATTTTAGATACTGAGGTCAAGCAAATCTTTGAACATCCTCTTGATATTAAACCTGGAAACTTTACAGATGCAGAACTTGAAATGGCTCTAACACACACCCAAAATAGGAAAGCAGCAGGGGTTGATAAGATCCCTTGAATGTTTGGAAAACCCAGCACTTCTCTATTATATGTGGCATTACTCCTGTAATGCCACATATAATAGAGAAGTGATAGAAAAATGGACAGAAGTTTGCATACTTCTTCCCAAAGAAAGGAAATATAAGATCAACAAAAAGAGGAACCAGATTCACCTACATTGCAGCAAAAATTTACAACTCAATGTTTCTCAACAGAACATAGCCTGAAGTAGAAAAGGTGCTCTGAAAAATATCAAAATGGCTTTAGAAAAAAAATAGATCATCTATTGGACAAATCCTGACTGTTTGGTGGATTATTGAGGGTATCAGGGTAGAGAATCTACAGGCCACCTTACTTTTTGTAGATTTCTCTAAAGCCTTTGATTCTGTACATAGGGGGGGGATGAAAAAGATCCTGCTGGCATATGGCATTCCCTCTGAGACAGTAAATGGCATAATTGATGCTATACAAAATAACCAAATCTTTGGTTAGATCCCTAGACTGAGATACTAAACTTCTTCAACTTCAAAGCACACTTGCACCTTTTCTCTTTGTTTTCACTCTTGACTACATATTGAGAACTTCCCTCAACAAACATATCTGAAGTAGAGAATGTGTGCTCAGAAAAAAAAAAAAAAAAAAATTTTTTTCAAATAAATGAATCATTTGACAAATCCAGACTTTTCTTTGTTTCTTATGAAATTTTCCTATTAATACATTGCTTAATATTTTTTGCTATCCAAATTCACCTACAGATTTTGGTGTCGCATTTTCTGTCTTCTGCTAAAAACATTTCCTAGATATTTAAATTTTTGTGTTTGCTTGATTTTGGTGTCTCCAATTTAATTTGCTTGCCGGGCTGTTCTTTTTGCTGATAACCATACATTCAATCTTCTTACAGTTGATGTTTCTTTAGTTCTTTCTCCCCATTTTCCTTTGCTACCATCTGTAGGAGTGCCTGTAGTTTAGTTCTGTGTCTGTTTTCAAAATGATGTCATCTGCATATCTAATGTCAAGATTGTGGCCACCAATTTGTTATGCAATTATTGAGTGGCTATGTATTTTGATTACTTTTATCAGGTTTGTTCATACATGTTGTTGAAAATAATTGCATAAAATAAGATTCATGTCTATTATTATTTCATATTTAACCATAAAAATGCATTTGTGTATGTTTATTTTATACATGTATAACTTTACATATTATAGTGGATAATCTGTATTTGAAAAAGATGCCACATTTTTATTTATTAACCAGTATACATTACATCTAGCAGACTGATCAGAGAAATTTTAGCATAGAAAAATGTGTTCTTGAGCATGGATCAACCTGCATACCCCTTTGTAGTGGAAACTGTCTTTTGATCTAGTGTGCTTTACTGCTCAGTCACAGAGAACATCACAGCAAAGAAGGTTCTATTTTCCCATGGTTCAATTTCTTGAATGCCCAGGCTGAGTGACTTAATGCACAATGTTAAATAAAAGTGGGGCATCTAATACAAGTATCAACTAAAGGAAGAGGTTATAGTTGTTTAACGAGAGACAGTTGTATATTTTAAAAAGAAGAGAGAAACCGTAAACATTTTTGGTTATAATGTGGATTTTTAAAAAAATAGGTATTATTCTTTATTTTCCATATTTTTGCTACATGCATTTCTGGTCTTGCAACCTTCATCAGGCAAAGAGTTGTTATTTCACATGTTATTAAAAGGAATTTAATTTTCCTTATGTTTTCAATGTTTAACCATTGTCTTTTGTCTGCAGTAGTAACCCAAATGTTTTTTCTTGGACTAGTGGCAAAAGTATTCTTCAGTTTGAGGGGTAATAAAACAATTAGGATTGGTCAGAGAAAGGGTGAAGGAAAGAGGTCTTTGTTCTTATCTTTTTATAACCCCTATATCTTCTTAGACCTATCTGCATTTTGTGTATTGTGTGTGTGTTTTTGCTAGTATGTGTATGCATATTACTTCTCCATACATATATACTATCTTTTATGTAGACTTGCTGGTAGCTAGAAAGGATCACATAGGACAAGACAGAGTGATTATTAGGCTCTCTGACTGGCACAGAGAGGTTTTTACCTAGAGTAAACTGTATGTATTATCTTCTCTGACCTTTAATTTAAGGTTCAGCAGAGTGGGACAATGATAAAATTCTTAATAGATCCAAATCAGTTAAACTTCCATTAATTCTTGGGAATCTATTTTTTTTCCCCTGATTTTGAATGAAGTTTTATAGTAAAATATTTAGCAGTGTATTTATCTTGTACACAGGGTTGATGCAAGGGTCTTGTCCCCCCCCCCAATCTATGATGGGGTTCCCCACACTACTACATCCCAATTTTCATAAGATAGTTTTCATATAAAATACAAATTTTTTTTTTGTAACCTAATTATCTACAATAATGGATCATGCCATCTTAATTAAATCAATGTTTTGGAGCAATTTTTAACAACTTGAGAATTTTTTTCCTCTCTCTCTCCAAATTTTAACATATTTAAGATTATGAATAAAAAATAGTGAATTTTATATAGTGTTTGTTTGTTTTTTTTTTTTTTTTTTTAGATTTAGCAAATGTATTCATGACTTCATTACAGTCAAGGGATTGAGCACATTCATTTTCATTGGAAATCATTGGTAACCCAGATAAACTTTCATTTCTCATTGTGGATTGCAGATAATTTTTTTTTTATATGTTTTAGTTTGCTGAAACTTCTTTTGGCACTTGCAACAGTCACTAGTGTAGTAAGTAATACAATGTAAAAGTTCAACTAAATGATTCTGAAAAATATCTAAAAAAAAAAAAAATCATGGGCAGTTTTTAGCTCACTTTTTCTGTTCTTCATCTGATTCACACTGCAGAATTGAGGCAAATATCTTGATCTCATGGGGTAATTCTTCTAGTTCAACATCATCCATTTT
The DNA here is from genome assembly GCA_903632075.3 of Acanthosepion pharaonis. Taxonomy (NCBI): domain Eukaryota; kingdom Metazoa; phylum Mollusca; class Cephalopoda; order Sepiida; family Sepiidae; genus Acanthosepion; species Acanthosepion pharaonis. The sequence goes on along the minus strand of CAHIKZ030000924.1, from coordinate 762,356 downwards.
TTGTGAAGTCATTTGCACTGCTTGTTTAGATTTACACTCTTCACTGCATTCAAAAGAACCTGAATTCTGAATGAATTCATAAATTACATTTCACTGGGATAATGGAATAAAACAAATATTAATTGAAGACAAACCTTAGTCTACAAGAGAGATAAAAAAAGGCAAGTACAAAAGGTGTTCAGTCAAGGTTAAAAATCTTTAAAAAATAAAATATACTTTTCTAAAACTTTATTTGAGAAATATTAGCTGATTTAAAGCTTAATCCGATTTGAAACAAATAGTACTTTTATTTTAAATATTGCAGAAATGCATTTTTTTTAACACACAGGTAGCTGTTTAAGGTGTCAACAGGTTGATAGATAAACTTATAGCTGTCAGCCAAGCTAACTTTTTCTATGGTGGATATATCTGCAAAAATTACTTGAGTAATATAACATGAACCCCTTTTTTATATAATTTTTAACTGAGGACTTAAATTCTCCAAGAAGTTTTGTGTATAGCTATTATAAGCATTAATTGGAACAAAATTTCATAAAATCAAATAATTGTGTGTGGGTAATGTATATAAAAAAAAAAAAAAAATCTAAAATAAATTAATTTGTAAACAAGTCCTGAAAGTTTCAATAAAATACAATTATTTCATTTCTGCAAGAATTTCCAAATCAATTATTATCCTTTCCTCCTCAGCAACCCCTTGGCATCTTAGTGGCTGTATTTCCTTGATTAGGGTAAAATGATGAGAGAGAGAATGAAAATGTGTTTTTGCTAATATTTTAAATAACTAAGTGACTCAAAACTTGCTGCTTGTTTACAGGAATACAGAGTTATTTTCAATAATATTTTTCAGATGTGGAACGGAAATGTTAATGAAATCAACAATCATGCAATTAAATTACCAAGTATGAATTTCTGGAATTTCTTTTGTCCATCATATTTTTGAGATTTTATTGCTTGTGTACTTAGATAAAAAAAAGATTGTGCATGAACCAAAAGTGATTAACTACCAGAACATTAAAAAAAAAGTAATTTTTTGAAAATCTATTATGATTTGAAGTAATAAAACCAAATCATACAAATTTATTTGAAGTTTAATTTGTTATAAAACAGAATTTTTCTGCAGAAAATTCAATAACTGCCATTCCTTATATTGATAAATGTTTTCTTTTTCATACAATGTATAACTTTATTGATGCCTTGAAATAGGATGGGCCAAACATTAACTGGAAAAGAAAACAGTAAAAGAAATGTTTAACATGGCTTAAAAATCATAACAAGATCAATTAAAATTCATAGCAAAAGAATTGTAAGGCCTGATTGATAGCTTCTAAGAATTCAGAACTAAAAAGTTGCACATGGCCGTAAGTTAATATGAAATTAATAGCCATATTTCATCAGTATTGTTCACTTTCATTTCTGATTATGAACACTCCCTTTCATCTTACTGATCAATATAAAATACAGAATAAATGGTGGAAATTGCTAAAAACAAATTTTAGGAAAACAATTACACATTACAATTTTTTGTTTCATAACATTTGTTTAGTTTGTTAATTTAAGAAATAATTAAAGCTAAGTTTGACTCGAATGGTGAAGTAATGGTTAAATCAGTGGGGGACAATAAGAAAAACTGAAACATTATCAGTATATACTGTGTTCAAAATGCAGCTTATCCTAAACTCCAAATGTTACCCTTTGCCAACAAACCTCTAATGAATTTCCTACCATTATATACTTGTATGCAATCATTAAAGTGAATGAAAATCTTGATGCATTTGCGTCAGTAGTTACCAGTGTAAAGATTCAAGCAGGAGCTTCTGTGAACAAGTCCAATAACAATGGCCAGTTGCAAGGAGGAGATGAATATGTGCATCATGTATGGAACTGGAGTGAATAAATTTTCAAAACAGCATAGACACAAAAGATCCAGGTGGCTAAATTTATGTTTAAACTGGGATGACCAACTTTATCTTTCAATAATATTCTAATAACAAATCAATTTAATTCAAGTATAAATGCATATTAATATTCTAAACAATCCCCACACACAGCAAAAAAAAAAAAACCCCAAACTAAAACACACACACACATAACACCTTATACTGACCCAATTTTTTTCTTCAGAACCTAGACAATCATGGCTTTCAGCATGTAGATTCTTTCCCTTTTTTATTATCTGTGAACTGCAATGACGTTTTCAGAAAGATAATAGTTTCCCATTGTTTTCTTCACGGTTTTGAATTGGGTAGTATACTGCCTGCCATCAAAGAGCCTAGTCTACCCTGCTATTTAATTCATACCTGGAAAAAAAAAAAAAAAAAAAAAGAGATTCATGCCTTTCCCAAGAGCCTTTCTATCAAACTAAACAGAACGGAATGGATTAGATAGAAATTTGAACTTAGTATGCCGATTACACTTTCTTCATAAAAAACTATAATACTAATCACACATAACAATACCAATTGATGTTAACTTATGTCTACAGTAAGACATTAGAACTATTAGAGCATAAATTAACACGTGGCATAGTTGTTAAGGCATGTAAGGTGTCACTAATTACAAGAGAGCTGCATACCACAAGCTCAATCAAGTCATGGCTTGATTAACAACAGATGAATGAACAAGTGTGACATTGTGTAAGTGCATTTTTCTACCATTAAATATGTTGTATTAACCGACTGAAATTTGTGGGGGGGGGCATAAAACTCAGGTGATTTGCAAAGTGGCTTATCATGTGATACAGGTGGCTATGAACCAAACTGATTGACTAATTCAGAATTGTCATTTTTATACTCATGAGTACAACAGCTGCTATCAATATGCATATCACCTAAGTGTGCTAATTCTGATGGTACACAACAGCTCTTAGGTAATTTTTGAAATCTGGACACTCACCCAGGAACTGATAAACATTTTTATGGTAATTTCTGTCTGAATTTCTGGGATGATGAGTCAATTGCGCCTGAATTGTTTTTTTTTTTTGTTTTTGGGTTTTACAGCATGTCAACCTCTGATAGGTAATTTTATACTGGATCCATTTATTTAATTTTTTTTTTTTTTTTTTTTTTTTTTCCAGTTATTTAATTCTCTTCAAAGTTTTGTTGTATTTAAATAGTTTGTAGAGATAATATGATTTTTATTTTTTCAATTTTATATTTTATTGTATAGTGCTACCCCTCTCAAGAAGTCCATGATGTTTCTGATTTTTAATTTTTCAAACAGTTCCATTAAGTTCCTTTGCCTTGAAGTATCTTTTCCTGATATGAGCTATGCTACATTCTTCTAGGATATGTTTTACTGTCAGGATAGATCTGCATGTACACTTTGGTTGTTGTTCTTGTTTAAATATGTAGGTGTGTGTCCTATGTGCAGTCAACTCAGGACAACCTCCTCTCTTTAGTTTATTTTATTGTTTATTGTCCATTTTCCCCCCAAAAAGGGTTTTATTTTAAATAGTTTATTTTTTTTTTCTTATGTATTTCCCATAATTGCTCCCATTTCTTTTTTATGTATTTGTTTATTCTGGGTTTCATGTCTGTGTAAGGTACTTTGAATTTCTTATTGATGGTCATTTCTAAGGATGACTTAGCTACTGGGTCAGCTTTGTCACCTCCTTTAATTCCAATGTGATTGGGTATCCAGCAGAATATTATGGGTTTTGTTTTTTTCCAAGGTTATGGTCCTATTTAGCAGTTTCATGACCAATGGAGATTCTCTTTTAAGGAGACTAAGACCAATAAAGAGTCTGAGAATATAAATTATTGGTGGTTGATCTCATGATATTTAATGCCATGTCTATGGCACTAGATATATCTGCACTGAAAATAGATGCCTTGTTTGGTAATCATTTTTTGATAACAGTTTTGTTGAGTATTACTGCACTACTTGTTCTTTCTGTATTTTTAGAGCCATCAGTAAAAATGCTTTGGTGATTTGGGAGTTTTTCTCTAATTCTGGAGAATTTTTCCAGATAGGTAATGGAATGAGTTTTTGCTTTGGGAAGTTCACTTAGGTCCATTATTATATTTGGTTTTTTAATAATCCATGGAGGAATCTCTATTTGTCTTGGTTTGTTTGTTTTTTTTCCCCAAAGGGATCTTGGATTTGTCTATGATTTGATCCATTCAAAGTCTAAAAGGACTTTCTTATTTTTGTTCTGGTCAAATAGTGGTTTGGATTTTGAATCCATTGTTCAGTCATATGCAGGATTGAAAGGACAAGATTTCAGTTTGAGGTAATATTGATTAGCTAGCTTGTCTCTCCTCAGTTTTAGTGGTACTTCATTAGCTTCCATATACAGGCTTTCCACTGGGGAAATAGGGAAGGCCCCAAGTGCAAGTCTCAGTCCCTCATGGTGTATTGCATTCAGCGTTCTCAAATATGATTGCCTGGGCGATCCATAGATCATGCAGCCATAATCTAACTTGGAACATACTAATGTTCTGTAGAGTTTCGGTAGCGTTTGTTGACTAGTTCCCCATTCTGTATGGGCCACCACATGCAGAAGCTGTAGGGCCATGTTATATTTTATTCTTAGATTTTGATGTGGGGTATAAAGGATAGCTTTTTGTCATAAGTTACTCCTAGGAACTTGTATTCTTCAACAATTGGTATCCCTCTATCTTCTAGTTTTAGCACCAGGTCATTGTGTATCCTACATTGTTGGCAAAAGTGGACACATTTTGTTTTTGTGATTTTAAAACTGTTTGATATTGTCTGTTTGTCTATTTTGTTTATACATCGTTACAACTATCTCGCCATAGTATGCATATATTTTGAGCAATAACATAAAATCATCTACAAATAGTGAGCAGTCAACCCCAGGATTGAAGTAGTTAATGTCATTTATTTTTATGCTGAACAATGTTACCGACAGGATACTTCCCTGTGAAATTCCTTTTTGCTTTTTAAGATTGAAGAGTTTTAAGAGTGGATCATATGCAGACTTTGAAGGTTCTTTCTGCTAAGAAATTTTTAATAAAGACTGGCAATCTGCCTCTCAGACCAAGTTTGTGAATATCTTTCATAATCCTGTGCTTCCAGGTAGTGACATATGCCTTATCTAGTTAAAAAAAAATGATGGTGGTTAGATGTTTTTTTTTTTTTTTTAATGTTAGCTTCTCTTATAAAGGTTTCCAATCTTATCAGATGATCTACTGTACTCATTTCTTTTTTGTAGCCACATTGGAATTTTGTTATCATTTTATTTTTTTCCAGGAACCAGGTCAGTCTCCTATTAATCATTCATTCCATCATTTCGCAAAGGCAACTGGTTAGTGATATTGTTCCATAGTTTTGTGGGTCTGCATGATCTTTTCCTGGTTTTAAAATCAGGATATTTGTTGTTTGTTTCCAGGTTTTTAGAAATTCTTTACAAATTTTGTTGAATATATATAATAGATATTCTAGGGATTCTTGTGGGCGGGGCTTGATGAATTTGTAGTGTATCTCATCAGGGCCCTTTGATGGATTCTCGAGTTCTGTCATAGTAAGAGATTTGTTGCAATGTTGACGGTTATTTGATGAGAAGTTTAGTTTAAACTTTTCCTCCTTCTGCTTGATATTTTGGAATATCTGGTTTCCATTTGGAGTTTTCCGAGTAGGTTTCGTCTAGTAAATTGGCTATTTCTACCCTGCTAGTTATTTTATTATTGCCTATCACTAGATACTTTATGGGGAGGGTTTGTTTTTTTTTTCATATTTTTCTTACTATTTCCTAAATTTTTTGCTTTTGAATAAGAGTTATGTATTTTTTCCAACACCCTCTATTTGCTTCTTTAATTATCCTGCGAGCCCCTGCTTTGAGGTGTTTGAACTCAGATTGTGTGTTTTGGGCATACCACTGAATTTTCACATGGCTGCTTCCTGAAGTGCAATTGCCTCCCAGCAATTTTTATCAAACCATGGCTTGTTTTGTCTGTTCTTGGTTTGTCCTTTCTGTATACATTCTGCTGCTATAGTGTTAAGTGTTTCCATAGTGATCCTAATCTTCATTTGTGTTCTTGATTAGCCATTCACTCATTTTTCCCAATCTGCTCTTTGTAGCTTCCAATGTTTGAGGCCTTCTTTGTTTGGTTCAGAGTTTTCCAACACAATTGGGAAATGGTTGCTACTGTAAGTATCCTGATACACCCTCCAATCATAGTCCATATAGATTGAAGGGTCACATAAGGTCAGCTCTATAGCAGAAAGATTGCCAGAGGTTGGGTTTAAGTATGTTGCAGATCCGGTATTAAATAAACAGATTGTTGCTGTTTATTGTTTGTTCAAGCAGTCTATGTTTTTGATCTGTTTGTTTGTTTCTCCATATGATATTATGGTTGTTTAAATCACTCAGTAATATAAAGTGTTTGTGTAACTGTAGAATAAGTTTGTTTAGCTAGTTTTTATTGATGGGATCATTTGGTGGGGTATCAAGCCAAATTTTGTTCTGATGTATATTATTTCTGACCAGAATTGATACACCACCAGAGACCCTGATTCCAGTGTTGTGTATATGGTTATATGTTTCATAGTTTTCTAATTTTTGTTTATTATCCTTAAGGAAGGTTTCTTGTAAGCAGACAATATCAGGGTTTAGATTAGTAATAATAAAAGCTCATTAAAGTTTGGCTTTATTCCACAGACATTCCATTAGATTATTTTGCTCTTCATTATGTGTTTTGGGTGTTATCTCTTCTTTGGTTTGTTTCTTGTGACATTTTAATTGTCTTCCACTTCCATTCCTTCAAGCTATATGAATTTATCTTTAGTTTCTATCAGGACCTTTTGTTTAGAGGATTCTTTTGGTTGTACTGTCTTGTGGTAGTTTGCTGCATGTTCCTTAAGGAAAGCAGTGTTTTTTGGTCATCAATTTCCAAATATTCCATGCTTTCTATACTGTTTGTTTTCCTTGTTCTTCATTGAGGATTTGTATGTTCTTGATCATTTAGGTTCTCATTTTTTGTTTTGTTTTTTTTCTGATTATTTTTATGTAGGTTGTTGTCCTGTTTATTTGCTTTTAATTCTATTTCTTCTGTTTTTTGGATTTCAATTTTGTTTTCTATTGAGGTTTCATTGATTTTTGTCAGTTTTCTGTTCAAGTAATTTTCTATTTGAGAAGTTTTGAGTGTTTTTTAATTGAGAAGTTGTTGTTAGTGAATTTTGTGTTGGATTTACATTGTGGTTAGTTTTGGTTCAGTGGTTGCAGTTGTTCCCAAGTTTACAATTGGTTTTAATGTTTTCAATATATTTTTTAATTCTTGAATTAAGAATATTAGCTCTGGTTTTTAATGTAATTTGTTTGATATTAGATTTTCATGGGTATAGCTTGATTTGATGTTGCTTGGGTAATTTTTGTATATGATGGTGCATTAAAGTTTGTTTTGATGCTTTTCCTTGATCCTGAGAAAGGTATATATCTTTTTTTTTTTTTTTTTTTGGTATATTTTTAAAATGTCTCATTTTTCCAGGTTTTGCAGTCTCTGGAAGTTGCCCTATGGTTTTGTTAACAATTAGGACATTTTGTATCATTTGGACACACGATCTGTGTGATTAGGATCATTCTCCCCATATTTTCCATATACTGGCTTCCTTGAATATTGATTCTTACCATGTCCATATCTTTGACACTTTTCAAACTGTATATCCAATTTTTATTTCATGTGGTGGTTCTGGTGCATCAAAAGTAATGATATTCATATTGGTGTCTATAATTTTTGCATTTTTTTTTTTTTAAAGATATTCTTTATGTCTATAATGCTGATTTTTGATAAGAATTATTGTTTTTAATTTCTTACAGGGTACAGTGAGAGTTCAGTACTTCTCACTACACCTTGGGGAGAATTTTACCTTTTTATCATGGAATTTGGTCATCCTTAATAGAGTTTCAGCATTATATTTTTCTTTTACTTCTATCAGTAGTGTATTATTTTTATTTTTTTTTAACTGTTTTTGGAGTTATCTGAGATGCTAAGATTTTTTTCTATTACAAAAAGGTGACAACTTTGTTATGAGTTTGTCTTTTGTTGGTTCTATTACTATGAATTCCAAAATTTTTTCTGTGTCAATTTCTGTGTTTGTATCAAAATTTTCTGTGTTTGTATCAATGTGTAGTCTCTTGTTTTTTTTTTGTTCATATTTTGTTTATTATAATTAATATTTATTAGCTATGCTCCCCACCCACCTCAGGGCCCCATATGGGTCAGATGATGAGGGGAAAATCCCATTTGCCTCATTCCTCCAGGGTTACATGACTGGTATACTCAAATATGGGGAGGGTTCCAAATACCTTTTATATCCAGGATCATCCACCCAAGTATGGGCTTTCTTCAGAAGTTGAAACAGACCACAGCCACCACTTACTAAGTCAATTTAATGTTGGACTTCGGATTTCTGGTTTAAAAGGTTTTTTTGGAAGTCTTAAGTCCTTGCTTACATACCAGAAAATTTTTCTTAAGTGTATATGAGGCTGGGCAAAAAAAAAAAAAAAAAAAAAAAAAAAAAAAAGTCTAACTCACCAAAGATGCATTTACAATACACTTGCTTTTCTTCTATTTCCCCTTCTCTCTTCTTCACATTCTCCTCCTCCTTTTTTACACTCAACATCGTGTGTTTGTTTAGTTTTGAAAACTATAATGTAGCATTCTTTAGTTTTTTGTTTTAAAAAAAAAAAAAAAAAAAAAAAAAAAAGGGTTAGGTGATCATTTGATAAAAAATCACCTGAAGATACCATAAGGTTGAAACCAGGGTAGTGGATTCAACTGACCTCTTTATTTTTAAAGTTAAATGCTCTACATGTTATTTTTACACATGTATTGAGCACTTTTTAATACCACCATTTCCTGGTCTGACTCAACTGACCATTAACCGTTTATATATATATATATATATATATATATATATATATATATATATATATATGTGTATTATACAAGCATTTATATTATTAAAAAAGTGCTGATTAGTACTCGCCATTAAGTTGAGCATGACACTCTTCATCTATTATACAAATAATAGCAGAATCACTTGGCTTTGCAAAGATATAAAATGAATACAATCACATGATTTTCCAATTATTTGTACCAATTGCTATGAAAGAGAAAAAAAAAAGTCCTCAGTTTGTTTAGGAATATTGATTCTGTCAGAATTGTTGATTTCAAGCAATTAAGAAAATAATTCTATTTAACGTTTGTAAAAATATCAACATAAATTAAATATTAAATGAAATTTATATAATATTTAATTTTCTTTAAAAAAGAAAAAGGGGATTCCATTACTTTTTCTTTCCAAAACAAATTTATGTAATTATTGTAGAAAAGTTCAAGAACTTTCTTCAATGTCACTTGCACTATTTATTCCTATTCACGCCATTCTCAAAGGTATTAGTGAATGCAGATTATCTCAGTTGGAGTTTGAACTTGTTGAGTTATTTGTTGTTTTTTTTATTTCTTTATTATTTTTTTTTTACTGATATTATTTTTAGAATATAGCTGTCTATAATTAGTTCTTCTGGTTTAAGTGGTATTATGTAAAAAGCATATCACCTTTTGCAATTTTGCCATGAATAGCAGTTTTGACTAAATTGATATGATCAGAGCTACTTATCCTATCATATATAGTAACTCAGTTGGCAGTAAGATAGCACTGCGAGTTTGTGTACTGTGTGACTGTCACCTTTACAGCAAATAGATATAAAGTTTTGCTTGGAACTTGGACATTCATCCAGGGAAACAAAAGCTTGAAGAACATAAAATTTTGGCAGTGACTCTTAAAAGTTGGCTGGAAATTCATTGAGAGTGATCTATATTCTGGAATCCTTTAATGAGCAGAACACCTGGAAATGTTGAATGCATACACTCTGCAATCAAATGAAATCAGAGATTGACAGTGCAAGAATTTGAAGAAAACTTAGTGTTCCTTAAGGGAGTTTGGCAAACATCTAGCCATTTTGAATATCTTGACTATCCATTTTTAAAATTTTTTGACTATTTTTGGCAAAACATTACATCACTCAGGTTTGTCAATGTGCATAAAGTCCAGATTTGGTTTACTGTGACTTCTGGCTTTTCTGAACATTAAATTACTGAAAGATTTTTTAAATGGTAAAAAGGATTCAACAAAATGCATCAAAACAGCTGATGGGGTTCATAAAAAAAGGACTTTGCAAACTATTTTGAAAAATGAAAGGTTCAAGTGTGAGGTCCCAAAAAGAAGCAGTTTGAAGTAAGGTTAAGGGATCATTGCTATAGTTAGGCTACTTTTTCATAAATATTAAATGGTTAAGTGTATCCCACTCTATTCATATGATAATCACATTGTGAGACAGATATAAAGTAAACAAACTATTAAGTTGAAAAATAGAAAGAAAAAAAAAAAAAAAGAGAAAGAGAAATAAACATTCATATTTAGCCAAATATTTATGATGTCAATTATAAACCTCAACCATCATAAAATATTTTTTCAACAAACAGAAAATCAGATTTACATTTAATCTTTCAAAACAAATTTTATAGTAAGTGGAAATGTTAAAAAAAAAAAAAAAAAAAAAAAAAACAAAACAAAACGAAAAAAAAACCCAACTCAGATTATGTCTGAGTAAGTAGAACTAGGCAAATGAAAAAAATGAAGAAAAAAAAAAAAAAAAAAAATCCCTATTTGCTTTTCCAGACTAGTCCATTGGTTCCCAACCTTTTGTTGGCCAAGCCCCACCTAAGCATTCCTAAAATCTTGATCAACCCCGCCTACATGTGACAATTATTATTCAAAAAGTGAACTCCTATTCATGTGGAGGAAGCCTAAAAAGTCAGTAACTTACCATGAAAGAGAGAAATAAAAGAATGAAAGGACAGTTGAAGTATTAACAAAGAAATTACTAAGAAATTGTGTGTATATATATATATATATATATATACACACATACATATATTACTTTTAGGATTCTTTGAAAGTCTCAAAGATGCCACCAATATGATTCATTATACCCCAATAAAGAATTCGTTTTAAAGCCTCATGTGATCTGATGTACATTTGACCTCTTTTCTAGACTCACAAGTAAGTATAAGAGCAAGACTGTTTCTCTTAGCTTTCAAGCAATTCAACCTTCAACAGCAGTTCTGTAATTTCATTAGGAATGACTTTCCTGTCATAAAAATGTCCCTAGAATACTGTCAGAATGAGTGAATGAAAAAAGGGGCAAAAGTAATCAGATATGTAATGGAAACATCAATAACTGATAGTATTTTTTTAGTGTTATCACATCAATTATAGTTTTATAAATATTTGATTCTTATTATAATTCATTTACTAAGTCAAAGATTACATTGTTCATATGTAAGTATATTTACTAATTAATTTTTTGTACAGTTTATAAGAGCTTTTAACTTGTTTTCAAAGCTATCAGAAAACAAAAAATAGAAATTAACAAGTTTTGAATGCAAGAAAGTAAATTAACATTTGTTATATAAGAAAATGAAATCTGAATAGGTCTAAAATGACTTATCCAAGTGAAAAAATAAAACTGAGGTTGGCAGTTCAAAAAGAATGTATGTTCTAAATTTCTTGGAGTGTTTGATTTAGAGAAATGTTATTCTCAATCTTTTTTGATCTTCATTAAGTACCAAGGACAAAGTCACCTTTCCTTTTCTCTGCTGTGCTATTATTTTTTGTGGAGAGACTTGTGTATGTAAATTAAAAACTTAATGAAATTAAAGCAGTTCAATAAGTTCAAACATTTTGGGAATTATTTCATGTAGTGTTTTATAATTTATTATATTTGTTAGATTTTCAAAATATACTATTAAAAATGTCAACATTGCTTATTTTCCTTTACTTATAAACTGTGCTAAGGCGGTTACTACTTTCAAGCCATAAAATAGCGTTATCTGAATAACTAAACAATTCAGTTATAAAAAACATCAACAATTCACTTACTAATCACAAAAGTGTAGGTTGAAATTTAAAAAAAAAAAAAAAAAATTTTTTTTAAAGGAATATGCTGATTAGTGCTCTCCATTAAGTTGGTCAGACACAAAACACATGCAGTTATAAATGTACATGATTTGTATAATGGTAATTCCCAAGGATTCATCCTCCAGGTAGCACTTCTATTGCACTAAGAGGCTGAATGTCAGGATTGATCTTTGATGTTAGAAGGTCTCAATAGGGAAACACCAAGGAAACTGTCACCAATTCAATATATGCATAGGATTTTCACTTTAATCACAGGCATGTGAGTGGCTGTACAGCTGAACACCAAATTGCATTTGAGGTCAGTTTTATGCAATATTTACATATACAGGTAAACAAACAACATATTTAATTAATTTTTCAGGTCTTGAGTTGATACAAAAACTTTGAATTTTATATTCAAAATGCTTGTAAGATCCAGAAATAAATAACAAGGAATAAAAATCAAAGATTTTACTTATGGTATAAAAGATATTTAAAACTTTTGTGAATGATAAATGCAATATAAAACTATTTATAAAATTAGATTCCATAATACTGTCTTGTCACCCCCAAAAATGGTTATTCTCCAAAAGTTCATATAGATAGGACATAAAACAAGGTGATACAAATGAATTATACGCATGAATAAATTTGCTTTGTAGCTATGCAAAGGGTGCATATTGCAGATCTTCATGATGATCAAAGCAAAATATATGTAGTTGTGGGGTAAAAGATTAATTTGTTTGCAAAATACACTTAGTTTTATAGAGAATGAAGAGGAAAAGATAAGTGATTTTCATAATTTATACCAACTGAAACCAGGAATTGTTTTATGGTCTGTGTGTGTATATATATGGGGGGGAGAGTATACATTTTTTTTGGTATCCAGTACAGGTGCTATCTGGAATAGTCAGGCCAATAGAAATTTATTAACCTATGATGAAAAGAGTTGGTTCATATAAACAAATTAACCATGCCATGGAGAAAATTGAGCAAACTGTACTAAAACACTGCCAGTGTGGGCAATTGAAGTAAATAATTGTACTGATATTTGTCTATCTTAAAGTAGCTCAAGATATAAAGAATACAGGATGAAGCCAAATTCTTATGTGTAGATAAATATACTACATACCATATAATGTAAGCAAATATATGGATATAGATCCGACAGTATGAAGAAAAATACAGAAAAAACAAACAAAAATCTTAATATGCAATTATGTAGTATTAATGTTAATATAAAGTCGACGTCGGACGTTTCGGTCTATTTAAGACCATCTTCATGGACATTTTCATTTAAACATAATTAACATTAGAACATATAAAAATTTAACACAAATTAACATTAATACTACATAATTGCATATTAAGATTTTTGTTTGTTTTTTCTGTATTTTTCTTCATACCATATAATGTAAATCTTTTGAAACTACAACTGTGCTGCTAAAAAATAAAAAGATACATTGATGATTTGTATTTTGACATTTTAATAGGCACATGCATACAAAGTATCATTTAGCACAACACAACTTATTGATCTTTGTTGAGATGGATTTTTTGGGGAATTAATGACTTTTAAACAGATGCATGCATTGCATATTAGATATCAGCATGGAAAGTAGATTGCTCTAGACACCCACACATGGTACCCCAATGACTAATGGAATATGGGGCTCATGATTGTGAAATAGACCAAAATACTAAACCTTTATATTATGGAATTATTATCATAGTTCTATTTTCTATGGTTCTTTCAGTTTGACAGCTTTTAAACTTTAAATGCACTTTATAACTAATAGATTTTTAAGGGTTAATATTTTATGTGAAGAAACCTTTCTCTTTTGCTAAATTATCAAGATCTGAGAACAATGTTTGCTTTTAAAATGTAAGCTGTTATAAAATATTATCAAAGATGATCAGAGACTGTTTAAAAGAATAAAAATATTCAGTTCCTTGTCTAAATTATACTAAATTCATACCAGTATTTTTAATTAATATTTCCCATATTCAAGACAGGTAGAGAAAAACCTAAAATCAGATACTACTGTTTGCAAAAAAAAAAAAAAAAAAAAAAAAAGAAAAAACAGTAAATTTTATAAGACAGAGAATGTAAGAAATGAGAAGTTTTAAGGAGAATAGGAACTACAAAGTGTTGATAAAAATTAGAAAGAGAGAGCTGAATTTTTAGAGACAATTATGAAAGAAGGCTTGGAGAATTTAACACTAACAGGACAGATTGAAGGCAAGAGAAAGAGGAAAGCAGCAAGCAATCTACTTGAACAAATGGATGGAAGAACAAACACTGCGAAGAAAAGAAAAAAAAAAGAGGTGCCATAAAGGAGAAACTATTGCTGAAAGAAACGATAGGAAAGTTGTGGAGAACCATGATTGCTTATGTCTTAAAAGGACATAAGTACATTGTGTGTGAGTGAATGAGATCAAGACTGACATTGAACTCCATTAAAAACTGGTATTGCAGACAGTCAAGCAAGCCCACTCCTTTAAAAAATTAGCATAGCAACCTGTGATAATTCCCCCCGCCCCAACTCCTTGACATTTGTGTTGTACAAACCTTGACTTTGTAAATATCAATAAACATGCAAATCTATAATGTAGAAAATGTTTTTGTTTTAAACATTTTGGCAGTAGTAATTCTCCTGTTGAGATATTTAAAAAATAAAGTCAAACCTGGAACAATTTTTCTTAAGCAGCTACAATGAACAATTTTGGTGTCTTTCCAAACCAGCAGGAGAGTTGTTAATGATACATTATGAGAAAAAAAAAAAAAAAAAAAAAAAAAAAAATTCTATTATTTGTCAGACATTTTTGCTTATTTACTGAAACAAAAACAATATTTAAAATTGTTTTTTGTTTTGTTTTTTTTTTTAAATTTTGCTTGAACGTGATTCTAGCAATTGTTCATAACCACTGAAACACTGCCAAAAATTTAACAAAAATATTTTTCAACAACCTTGAATCATTTTTTTGCTTTTATTGGTTTATTTGTTTTTGAATAGGGGAAAAATGAATAAATAAAATAAAATAAAAGGATCATTTCTTTCATATATAACAAAAAATCTAATTACTAGAATGTCACTAGCTTTAGACAAGTAACTTAATTCATAAAACTAGTGAAAATAAGTAACTCTTTGAAAAATGATTATTAAAATTTAAATAATTAACTTTTGTCTGAATTTTTTAAATGAGGTGTTGTTACTATTATACATCAATTCATTCAGCTGAGAAAAATGATCCAAATGAAACAATGGGAAAAAAGAAAAAAAATGCAAGGAATTAATATATATAGAAAATAATTCAATTCTTAACTTCACATACAAAATTAACATCAGTAATAGAATAGCCTTCATCAATCTACTAATTGATTTGAATAAGAATTTTAAAACCTGTCTAAAACAAAAGAAAAATGTCGAATTTAAACATGTATTATCAATTATAAATAGCAAATGTCCCCACATTTAATGTCCTCTATATGCATAATATTCTACAACAATCTTAATATTGGAAGACATTCATTTTCCTAAATAATAGATAAACAAACTCACCTCAGTCTACACATTAATGGCAAACTAAAATAAAGAGATAAGAAACCTTATTACATAGATGTGCAGGTAGAGCAAATGTTATCAGTATGAAAAATGGAACTAGTGAACCACCTTCAAATATTTGCCCTGTCTGTTGTATTCACTCTCATATAAATACCCTTGGGAAAAGGCATGAATCTATCACTTCACCTTCCAGGTTAAATAGCAGGGTAGATTTGGGTAGAAGCCAGTCTATAAGGACTACTCTGAACTGAAAACTAGAGAAAATGAGAAAGCACTCCACTATCTTTCACAGGAAATCATGAAAATTTAATCTGTGGATAGCCATGATCATCTACTTTGTGAACCTTCAGTATGCAGGTAATCATGACATAAAAAATAAAAAAAAAAAGTTGTGTATTCTCTTGCCCACTTGCAGAAAAGTCTCTCTAATAATAAAAATTCAAACAACATGTACATTGGTTACACAATCACTATATTATCTAGTAACTTAACTTGCCATTTATATAATAGTTCCATTAAACATGCCATATTTTGTCAGTGCTTCAGTGTTCAATTAGTGACAAAAGCCCAGGTGAGGTTCTGTGTCTGTTGCTGTGATGTTAACAGAGGCACTCTGTGGGACATTCACTCCCACATCCCATGGAAGTTAAGAACACTGAACTGACCTAACTTGATGGATACGAGTCTGATAAATCTTTCATTGAATGTAGATGTGATCTAAGACAGTGTTGCTTGTCTTTTACTAGAGAAATTTCCAGCCATTAAAGATGCATGGTTGGCCATGTATTGAGCAAGCCTAATCAGGGTTTATACTAACTCACTAGATGTTAAAACAAATAATATAGGTCTGGACATTTTCATGACATCAAAGAATGGTGGTGCTACCTATCTTTACATACTGCTATCCCATGACTTTTGGCATGTCAGTATAGAAGAATAAGACAAAAAAAAAAAAAAAAAAAAAAAAAAAAGAGAGTCCAAATTGGCAATTCCAGCATGCCCTTCCCCAAGACCACTACAACCTCTGTTAAATATACTCATTCCTATTCCCAATGTCAGAGTCACCAAATCTTTCTTGATCTGATATTCATCAAAGAACCCACTGGTTGACTGTCAGTCTTAACGTATTTTTGTATCATTGAAATGAACACTTTATTATTATTTATTGTAATTTTCTTGTATTTAACTTGATCAAAACTTTTTTTCTTTTAAAAGTTCTTCCAGGGGTAGGTCTCTGCCAGTTTTTAATTCTGTTGAATTTCTGACTGACATCTCAACTTTGACCAAGTTAAAATTTAGTAACATTTTCTTTTTTTTTCTTATAAGAGTAATTAGGCTTTCCTATTGCCTGGTCCATACTCACCCACTTCACTTGAACAGGAGTAAAGGCTCATCTTTCCTGTTTAGGAAGGGGTTCCCAGTTCCTTTCCTTTTTTCAGGCCTTAATAGTGGTGTTGTCACAATGTGTAGATGGTGGCAACAACTACCCATACTGAGGTTACTGGCTTGGCAGTTTTCTGTTTGCTGTTCTCGACTGGTAGTTAGGAGCCTGAACTCTTGCATAGAGTCTTGAGAGGCTGCTTTTATCAAAATATCCCATAATATCGGAGTTCTTGCACATGGAAGGGTACCCTTGTAAGATCCTCTGGTGGGCAAAGTGAGGCTACCCTATGTTGCCGTCTGTGCCAATTCCCTTCCTGCACAGGTTACATTAGACAACCGATTGCTATCCTAGCCCATTCCTTAGCAAAATAACACATCATGACTAGCAGAATAAGATAAAACTAAACCAGCTCAACAACATCTAAATTTCTTAACCTTTCTTTCTCCAACATTCATGATATCTTGACCAACTTCTGCAGTGTGGAATTGTTCTTTTTCAAAAAGACTCTGGACATCCTAGCTCTCTGTGAAAGCTTGATTCTTTCGATCCACCAATTTAGACTTTTATAGTGAAGACCTGAAGACTCAACAGGTCGAATCACTCATATTCCTTTTGTATTCCATTTGTAAGAAAGAAGTTCTGCTTGGACAGTTTTTTTCCTTAGAACTATTACTTTGTGAAACAGACTGCTACATGGATACTACTAAAAACATAACATCTTCAAGTCCAGAATCAACTGTTATCTATTCTCCATATCCTTATAATCTTAACTTCCTATTTCCCCCTTTTAGGTCCATACCTCTTACAGTAAACCTCTATTTTGAATGGCTCTTGAGCCTGGTCTTGTGTAAACATTAGTAAAAACTATAACTTGTAGGCTGTTTACATTAGTTGATCATTTGGTAGTGGGCAAAACAATTTTTTTTTACTTGTTTGAAAATCTATTTGGAATAATAGTTGGCATTGCAAATTAGGACAAGCATGCTGCTGAATAGATAAAAAAGATTGTGCGTATACTGTCAAATTACATGCCACTGAAAGCAGAGTTCTTTATAACAAAAGATGATAGCCTAATAAAATGATAAAATAAATATAGTTATGCTACCGTATAGAACATTTAAGGTCAAACTGTTAAAACGAAACAGGAACATAAAGAAATTTAATTGCGATAGTTAATAGTATTAGTATCACACAAATCTTAATTACAATTAGTGAATGTGTTGCGCGAAAGTAAAAAATAAATCAATTTTTTTTATAAATTGGCAGTATCGCTTACTACAAATTAAATAAGAAAAACACTTCTGCAACTTTTGTAGATAGGAGCATCAGTTTATTTTTATTTTAACACAAATTAAATGTGCCTTTTTTCCCTAGCCAAAATTTGAACTTTATGCCAGTGACTTAACTCCTGAGCCCTCTCCCTGAACAGATATACAGAAACAGGCAAAAAAAAAAAAAAAAAAAGAGAGGAAGAGAGAAGTAGACCCATAGTCATTTTAAAAAGAAAATTTTTTTTTAGTTATATAATGAAAAATTTCTGAGTATATGTTATTTTAATAAAAATTATGCAATATCAAATTTGAACATAAATAAAATTTGTTTCGAATCTTACCAAGAATAATTCTATACAACTCAAAAAAAAATTATATTTTTCTGACAGTTGGTGCTTGCATAATTTAATAAAGCATGTTATTTACTTTCAGACCGAACAGAAAAAAAATTTAAATAAAAATCTACACTTAATATTAAAAAAAAAAGAAAAAAAAAAAAAAAATTACTTAATTTTTAGTGCAATTTTGAAATTTATGCTGTTTGAAAGCATTTTTTTTATTAAATGAAAGCATGATTGAAGAATTGAAAAATGTAAAGTTTAAATGTCATTTTCAAATGTGAAGATTGTTTTTTTTCCGGTATAGCAACTGTTAGATTATTTTTCTGAATTAACACATTTGACTAATTTTACCTATAGAAAGTAATATGATATATGATAATTCAATAACTCTTAAATTAGGAATAAAAAAGAAAAATTCATTGGGTGAAATTAGACATTTTCAGAGATCAAATGTACAAAAATAGAAAAAGAAAAGAAAAACAATGTATAAAAATATAACTCAAAAGTATCATTCAACTAAATAGAAAAAAAAAATATAGTAAAAAATATAAAATTATATTCTTAAACTTTTGGTTAAGAAAGATAAATTATTTTGAAACAAATACCAAGGTTTTAATTATTGCACTGCTAATTTTCTGTATTTCATTTTTATTGTTACTTTTAATTTTTTGCATGCATTTTTTTTTTTTAAAGTAAGGGATATGATTATACATTTTTTATTTTTGATCCCCCACAGGCTTATAGTATGTAAATAAATGTTATTTTCCTTAAATTTTAAGTAATGACTTTGAAACATATCTCTAAGATAAATATTGGGTTTGAAACTCCTCTTCTCATCCATTAGAAACTTCTTCCAAGTTTCGAGTCCACTCAATGCATTGAGCTATTATAGGAATTGTATCAATCTACAGAATGTTACAGGTCTAACAAGGACTCCAATATGGAAACATTTCAAACTTCAGCACAAGTATGACAAGGAGGAAATGAAAGACCCAGTCTATTTGATCTTTTACTATACTATACCACATCCCAAATGAATCTACCAACAGAAGACAATGATCCTGCTTTCCCTCCCGAGGCTAATGTACTGATAATGAGGATGGCTATGCTGATGACATAGGTATTCATAGTTGAGTTAAGAATAATCTTGAACAGAAAATCAACATCTTTTATCAAGTGTTCCAAGAAGTAGAACTCAAGATAAACCTTTCCAAAACAGAATCTATGATCTGGAATTGGAATGAAAGCAGAGATGGCACATACCTTGAATCCATCATAAAAATTCAGTATGTGGAATTAGTAAATACTAAACAATTCAGATACCTTGGCGTATGGATCAATTATAACAAATTTAGTATAGGAGAAAAAGCAATTGAACATGGAATAGACTATACCAGAGCTAATTTTGCCGAAGACCATAAATTGCTACAAAACCAAAACATTACCAGAGTAATGTTCTTAAGTAACTTCATCAAAATTTTTATATTGATGTCATGCATAACACCAAACCCTTTCAGAGATATCTAAACTCTCAGCCACATTCTAAAATCAATGGTTAAAAAGGCTTTGAGCAATTTAAGCTTGAGGATCTTGGCAAAGGTCATCCTTCTTTGAACATTGTGGACTGATGCTACAGATTCACAAATAACTGTACCAAATAACAGAAAGCACATCAATTGAGGACTACCAACTGCAGCAATAACTAGAAGATAGAGCATGTGCAACTTGAAGAGAAAATAATGACCTAATCACACTACTTCAAATAAAAGGTAAAGAAGGATACCCCCATCAATAGTGGAAAGAGTGATAACAGCTACTGGAGTTAAGATAATTATTATCCTGGAAAAGCGTTTTAAGAGAAAGATTTTATAAATTTCAACTGAATGCAGTACTAGCTTATCAACCAATGAATGCCAAATGTTTCCTTGTGGGGAAATGGCTAATACTGCCATTAACATAGTATAGTTACCTCAAAACATTTGCTAAAAAATGAGCATACAGGATGAAAAATGCCCCAAACTTAATAAAAACAAAGTTTTATCATCAAAATCTTTATTATTAAGAGGAAAGATTAAATTTTTTGATTATTAAATTATATTTTTTCATCCTTTTCAGAAAATTAAAAATTTTGGCTAATTTTTTTTTTTTTTCTTGTGACCATAATTTAGTATAGGAAATTTTAGTATCTTTTTGTGGTGAAAAATTCATTGATTTGCAAATTCTTGCAAAAATCAAATAATTGTCAGATTTTAATGAAACTTTCAGGACTTATTCACAAATGAATGAAATTATTTTAGAAATTTTTCTGCTTTAGATCTTGATAAAAATATATATATATATTTTTTTTTTACATCTGTTACTGCCCCCACTTATTTAATCTTATAAAATTGAGAAATTCACTTTTGTAGAGCTTAAAGTTTATATTAATTGTTAGTAGAAGTCCTTGGAGAATTTGAATTATGATTTTTTCTAAAACAGGACTCCCAAATTCTCAAGAATTGTAAAATAAAAAAATGCAATAAAACTAGGACGTTATTTAATTAAAAGCCGATATTAGTAACCTCCCATAATAATTACTAACATAGTGTATGAGAAAGGTAATGGATGACTTGCAGGCAGCCAGTAGGGACGGAATGCCAAGAGTCGAACAGGGCCAAGGAGCCAGGAGTAGTAGGTGAAGGAGAGAGAGAAGGAAGGAAAGTTTCCAACTATCATCAAGTTGGCAGACAAAAAAATAATGGGAGCGTAACTTAATACGCAGCCTGGTGGTCGACATTCCTGGCCACGAAGGCCAGGAGCCTGCATTACCGACCATTTCAGTCGCTGACCGAGATTTATTTTGTAAAAATACAAAATTGTGGCACAAGGCCGAAAAGGGGGTAAAAGGCTAGTCTTCACTAACTATCTTATACCTAGCTAATTTGATTCACGACCCATTCAGACATTACAATTTACTCATTCACCATAAGCTCGCCTCAGTCACCCACCTTTGGCTGAAGACTGTCGAATTTGGTTCGTGTGAACGGGGCTAGCCTTGATTTTCTGTTTTAGGTCAAGCCTACGTTACATCGGGGTGGCTTCCTGTGGTGCCCTCCCCTTGGTTTGGTTAGTCAAGCTTTGGTTTACTGAGTTAATGCGAGTAAGTGTTGTTCCCAGCCTGCCCACCCCCGGCACATCTTTAGTTATGATCCAGCCTGAGATTCCCAACCTCCCCAGTTTGTTTTTTGACCCCCCACTTTCTATCTTGACTGGGTCAGCTTTATACTTCCCCATGCCCGTATGATTTTTTATCACCCTTCCCACTCCCTTAGCCCGAGAGCTGCTTGATTTTGTTCCAATGAGCAGAATACAGTGGTCTCCCTGCATTTTGAGGGTTGGATGGGCCCTACTAACATCAGTTAACATTTAATTTCATTTATGTTAATATTTTAGTTCATTATTGGGCTCACCCCCCCCCCCCATCTTTTCATTTTAGAATTTTGTACATATGTGTTAGGATCATTAAAATTATTATGGCACGGGGCGTGTTTTGTATGTCTCCCTAGAGTGGATGTGGTATTATGGTGCATGGAGGATTGATTGGTGACGGACAAGTTCTTATGGTGAAGGAGTAAATTGTAATGTCTGAATGGGTCGTGAATCAAATTAGCTAGGTATAAGATAGTTAGTGAAGATCAGCCTTACCCCCTCCCCCTTTTTGGCCTTGTGCCACAATTTTGTATTTTTACAAAATAAATCCCGCAAGCGTTTTCTATCAGTTCTAATCTTCGTCTTGAGCTGATGCTCAAAGAATCTGATCAGATTAAGAGAATTGGGTAACCTAAACAGTAAAGTCTCTATAAAAAAATAAGTCGAGATTAGCTAAAGGGAACTAAGGCCTAAAAATGTCTAGAAGTATATTACAACTAGGTTTGTAATATAAGTAAACTAAAGAGGTAACTTGCTAGTCTCTACCACAGTTTAACAGCGTATAGGGAGCACAACCGAGAGGTCAAGGTCGAATTGACCTGTTTCTCTTTAGGGTTTAAGGATCGTAGGAGGAGATAACTCCGACACCTTTAATTGCTTTTATGAATAAGATAGACACCATTGTCTTAAGAACATTTTTTTGATGAATTTTTACAAGTACTTTTTTTTTTAAATATGATAATTTATAAAGTTTTAAATCTTTTAAAGATACTGTAATGTGAAAGTCTAACTAAACAAAAAGAATTTTTTTGTTTCATTTTTTTTAATCCACCGAATTTTTTACATAAAAAAAAAAAAAAACTCAAATAAATCTGCAGCGATAAAAAATTAAAAAAAGCACATCGTAGTTAAAGAGTAAAGGCCAAGTAAAATGAAATAAAAACTGTTTTTATTTCTCAATTATCCTAACAAACAAGTGTGTATGTGTGTGTGAGAAAAAAAAAAAGAAAAAACGTGACGGGGCAAAACGGTCATTGGCATGGATGGAATCGGTGAGGTTTCAAGTTCTGGTTGATGATGTTCACTTCATTTCTGTCCAATCGCTAGATACCGTGATAATAATACCATGTCACTGGTATGCCACGACAGTTGAGTTGAGTGAGCGAGGGGAGCACTTGGGTTATTCATGATCAAGAAAAAAAAAATAAAAAATCCATTAACCTTGCCTTGACATAAGGAAATCAAGGAATGTTTAAATAAAACATTAAACAAACAAAAAAAAAAAAACATCACGTTCGTTGAGAATTTTAAATTTTATCCAAATTTAATTTATAATCATGACCAAGCAATTTTTAAACATTAAAAAAAAACTCGTAACTAAAAAATTTCAAATAACAAGATTTACACGTGATAACAAAAAAATCAAGTGAAAAAAAAAAAAAAACAAAATAAAAAACGGACAGAGAGAGAAATAATCTTAGAGTGAAAATTTATCCGGCAAATAATTTTTTTTTTTAATCGTTTCACCCAAAACGATTTATAACTTGCCCGTATAAACTAAAAAGGATACAAAAAAAAAAAAAAAAAAAAAGAAAAAAAAAAAAAATTAAAAAAACACTTAAGTTTCCAACAACATTACCCACACTTCACCGTTTGTTGGAGGTCATGTGATTTACTTTTTACTAGATGGCTAATATTTTTTTTGCGAGTTCCAAATCGCTAGCAGTGTAAATCTTCATTGAAAATTATGCTATTCACTACTACTGGTAGCCCACATTATGAAATTTATTTACAAATTAGTATTTTATTACAACCTGCATGTTACATTTTTTAAAACCATTTTGGTTTGGGTTGAACTAAGGTAAGAAGAGGCAGTGTTTTAGCTCAGGAATGCTTCAAATTTCGGATAATTTTTTTTTAGCAGTTGCTATCAGATGACAAACAAAAAATGCATTTACTTAAAGTTAAACTAAACATTTATTTTTATTTTACTAATTGAAACATTAGCTGAGGAACTTAGAATAAAAATGTTAAATTTTGAAAAAAAAAAAAAAATTCTTTAACTAGAATCGGTAAAACAGAATTTAATTTCCTAATCAGAAAATAACTAAAAAAGTACTTTGACACAATACAAGTGTACTGTAAAGTTGAAGGATATTGGCAAAGAAAGTAAGAAAAAGAAAAAAAGAGCACGTCAAACTACTTGTTGGTTTTGAACGAATACTGACCTAAAAACGAGGCATCGATATTTCATATCCCATTTTCTCATCATTCTACTCCAATAACAAAGTACTAAAAAACAACCTTATAAATTCAAACCAGTTCTAAAAAAAATAACATTAAGTCATATTTGCAGTCACCATCACCAACCAACCAACGTGGTATTGTTAGTTGATGTTTAAAAGCATTTCTCGACCATGATTGGTCCTGAGAGTACACACCCTCCAGACACGGTCATTAAGTAAACCTTACGTTCTCTACAATGACACTTGTGAGTCAGTCATGAGACGGTTAAAACCAAAAAAAACAAACAACTTTTTTTTTTGTCAATATATAATGCTTTTATCGACAACCTTAATCTACTTAAGTTAAATGTAGAATTTGACGTTAATTGTTTTTCTAAAGCATTGCCATTAACAGTTGAGTAACTCAACAGTAACAGACATTTACAAGTGGAACTTAGCAGTAGCCGAGCTGTGTTAATTTAATTAGTAGATATCTACCCACCCAACCTCGAAAAAAAAAAAAAAAAAAAGTTGCGATGACTTATGTAAATTCTTAAACAGACAAAAACCTCTAACACACTTTTAAGATTATTTTAGAATTACAAAAAGGAAATAAGAATAAAAAACATCCTATTAGTATTGAACGAATAAAGTTAAAAAATAAGGAAGCAGGCTTCTTGAAAAAAAATTAATATTAACATTGGTCCCAGTGTTTAAACGTATATGTCGAAAAAAAAAATTGATAAAAGCAGTTAGAGAACTTCGATTTTTTCTTTGATAGTTTGTAATGTAAAGCAACAATGAAAGAAAGATGAAAAATGCCAGTGTTACGAGATTTAAAAGGAAATAAATTAAAGACAGGCTTTTAACGTAATAAGCATGAATGAAAGAAATATTGACGGATTAGATATTTTATATATATATATATATCTCTGATTAAAAATAATTAAAAAAAAAAAAAAAAAGAGAAAGAAAGGTGACTTACGCGCGCTAATTCAGCTTCAATTTCTCCGGCTCTAGTTACAATGGGTCCACGAACAGCATACTCCATCCCTTTCACAAAAGGGTTCACAGTTTCAGCAGATAAAACTTTCGTTCGTCGGGGTTGATGCTGTCCAAAGGTTCCAACCCGGTAAATCATGGCTGGGGTTCCCTTATTTATTAATTTCATGGTAGTGTTGTTTGTGATCAATAGTTGTGGTGAAACGACACGGACCCAACAAATGCCTGCTATACTTTGCATTTTTGTGAATAAGTATTTAAAAAATCCTTTAAAAGTTAATTCTATTGAGTAGGAAATCTACCGCCTTTCGTCAATTCTTCTTACAGTATTGTTATCTTTTTGTTAAACGTGGAGGCGTTATATACAAATCGGCCTTTCAGCCAAGTAGGTGTAAGCAAGACGCTGTAACTACTATTATTGCTACGAATGCATTTATCACAATCACATCCAGTATGTAGCACGATGAGGAAGGGAACCTTGCTCTTTGTGGAAAAAACTGTTATGAAGCGATGCATAGTTACCTCCCTTCCTTTCACGAAATTCAAGATTTGATAGTTATATAGCCTAGGTACGAAAAAGGTCAGTTTTTCTTTGGTAACTAAATAAATAATGTAGAATAAAATTGAAATAATTGTAACGGACGCAAACTGAAATTGCTATCGTGGCACTAATTCTTAATAATGCATATTATTTTTATTTCTTTTATTTTATTTTGCATATTCATTTTTTAATTTTTTCCGGCAACAATAACAGTTCGTATTTTATTTTTAATTCGACTTCATTTGAAAATTTTTTTATGAAGAAAAATATAAAATATAAATTTTCAGATAGTTAGCAAGCAATTTCAAGACACTGATCTGCGGAGTATATACACTACACTACACTACACGTATTTAGTAAGCTTACCTTATAGGTTAAAACTTATCGAACTCATTCCACACTGCAAAGTAGTCTGTAGTTCAGTGGACTAGCTTGTTAACCACCACTTTACAATGAGGCATTTCCCTGTTATATTTTTCATATAACCAGAAATAATATTTTGCAGTTTGAACCTTTGCTTGGATCATGTTATTGCATAATTAGGAATAATTATATAATATTTAACAACAACCTATTTTAGCTGAGACAAGGAATGGCTTGTTAATTTTAACACCTTAAAAACGAGCTGTTCTCTCTTTTTTTTTTCATCGTTTGTGAAAATCTGTTTTGCTTTCTAGCAGCATGACTGGTGCTAACCTCTAGGAGAGTACCTCATCGCGCCTTTTCAGGTTAACAACATTTTCGCTGACATGAAGTGAAAAGATTATATTGAAACAATTGCTAGGTCTCTTACTAGGAAAGTTGGTTCACTGTGTCATGCTGTAGAATTTTCTCGCCAGAATCTATTTTACACATTTATAAGCCTACTGAGGGAAATTTATCCCGGCTTTCCCACATGAAAGGGTTGAGGTTAAAGATGAAAGAATCGATAAAAGCAACAACGGCTTGAAAGTTTAGAGGCGACAATTCTCTCTTTTAGGCGGAAGAATAAAGACTCAAATTCCCGTTCGAAGTGTAAAAATAGAAGAAAATGTTTTATATACACAGAAAAAGGTAAAGGGATATATACAAAACATGAAAGAAAGAAAAGGAGAAGAAAATTCCTTTAACTTAAAGTAAGAAAAAGTGTTCATGTAAAGGCTTGCTCAAAATATTTCTCTGAGCGTTCTTTAAGCAAGTAAATTGTTCTTAAGGGATTAACACTCACATAAGATTTCTTCAGGGATCTTGCTGAGGAGGGAAACAATTGGAAGATCCGTAGTTGAGTGAGTTCGTAGGCCGACGACAGGAATATCAAGCTCCTAAGAAGCAGATCTCGAGTAGTTTTAGAAGAGGGCCGACATTCTGTCTTTAGAGTCCTGCATGTAGATTTCTTCCTTGAAACGGGTTCCGATGATGACTGGTGTTACTGTCACCAATCTGATATTATCACAGACTATGTCAAATACTCATTTCCAAAGAGGCGTATATTCTCCATATTTATCGAGATAAGACTCCGAAATATCGTGAACCTTTCCTCCAAAATTGTTATACACTTTCCCGGATTATCTCTGATAAGAATCAAAGGTTTAGGAGCTGGTTTTACGAAGCAAGGGTCCGACAAGTTGTGAATATTACCTCACGACTTAATGGCACCATGGTCAGGACAGGGGTGATCAAAATCCTTTTTATATTTTCCAGCTCTCTCGTTCGTCAGAAAATATATTATCTCTGGTAAGGATCAAGGCATTGGGAGCCGGATTTGAAAGCAGGGGTGAAAGTCGACTCAAAGATCAGAAAAGAGACTAGAACGTGAAGTTGTAAAACACTGTAGTAGTGGTTCTCAAATTAAATTCCAATACAACCATGCATCAATGCATTGACTATTGCTGCCACATCTGTTCTGGTACTTCTGCTATGTTTTTATAGGATATAAACCCCTATATTTTACGACCAATAAGTGAAGCACAAACAAGTAAGAGACGCCTACAAGTAAATCACACTACATTCAGTAGATACGAAAACCTTTTTTTTACAATTCTGTACAAACACGGCTCCAAATTAAATAGGTGGTTTCTGGAACCTGATTGGATATGACTTGTCACGTGATGTTCTCTCTATTACGTCCGCGCGGTTGAACTTTAAATGACCTGGAAATGGGTCAGGGCTCAGGTTACTGAATACATTCCCGTGCAAAACTCAGATAAGATTCGTGAGCCGAGCAACGGCTGTTAAATAACGATAAAAACGGCTCGTCAGCAACAATCAGTGACCAGATCTTCAACGACACACAGTCAGTTGCCGCTCCTTCTCCTTACTAGTATATTTAGCTACCCCCCCCCCGGAACAGGTTGCAGCTCTCCTTATTAATTTTGTCCGTCTATAGACTTTACTCTTCAAAGGGATCACGAAGCATATTTTTTTTGTTGTTGACGGGAACGTGACCCATTGGTTGAAAAATGTTAAATATTTATTTTCAAAGGATTAATTTATTAACCGGATGCGCGGATCCTCCAACTCAGAAACCATTTTTTTTGCCATTTGATGATTGACTGTCTTGGTGTTTATTTCCGTCTTCGACTCATAATTCTTTGTGCATAAAAGCAGAAGGAAAACTAAAAGAAAAATATTGGAAATAATACTGAAAATTAAATTCCAATTTTTTCTATCTCATAATTGTAAGCGGATTTAAGGGGTCAGCAAAATAAAACAAAACACAAACAAACATAACCCCCCCCCAAAAAACAGAACACCCTATACGTCTATTTCTATACAGTGTAACCCGGATATAAGAGAGTTGTCGGGACCGGAGAAGTCTCTTATACCCGGGTTTCTCTTATATCCGGGTTTGGTCTATTTTATATACATTAACACAGGCTCTAATTTGGGACCAGAGAAAATCTCTCTTATATCCGGGTTTCTCTTATATCCGGGTTACACTGTATAACAATCATGTTTTTCTTCTAATCATAATGTTGATTGCAAAGTGACTCTGACGAAGAATCCAAACTTGAGAAGGATAACATGATTAACGGTTATGAAAGCAAAATTAAAATTCTGTCCTTTGAACCTTATTGTCAAGTGAATTTGGAACTTGATTTAAACGTAATAAATAATTTTACTATAAATACAGACATATAAGCACAAATAAGAAAATATGATTTCATTTTGATTGTATATATTGTCTACCCTTTTTTTTCTGTACTTCTGTTTTTGTGTCCCCGTGTAATGTAACTCTATGATATACGAAATTATCTTAGTAGTAAATGAGCCAACTAAACTAGTGTGATGAATTCTGAACATGAACGAAAGTGGGCTTTATTTTGTTTTTGAAAAAAATAAATTCTTACATCAAATAGAGATATCTGCTTTCTACAAACGCGCCATCTTTGATCACATCTTTGATTACGTATATAACAAAATCAGAAGGTTTCCATTTGGATTTAAAACCATTCAACTTGATTGCCTTGAGCCCATTCGAGTTCGCTGGAGCCAAAAGTATAAATATTAAAATTAAATGCGCTCAAAATAAATGGTTACGGCGAAATAATTAATAACTATATCAAAACCAAAAGACAACGTTGTATTTTGGTTGAAGTTTTAAAACTATTTCTCAGTCATGATTGGCTCCAAAAGTACAATATATCCAGACATTTTAATTTTGCTTGTTTCCTAGTTCCTTAGTTAGCTCGTACCTTACGGCATGACATTACCTCATAAAATAATGGGCTATTCGGCTTTGATCGTGTTGAAAGACGGAGATGACACATCAGAGACAGTCTCTGGTTTCAGTGTATATGTGTGTGTGTGTGTGTGTGTGTGTGTGTGTGAGAGAGAGAGAGAGAGAGAGAGAGACGGAAAAGAAAGAAAGAAAGCTAGAAAGAAAGAAAAAAGAAAGGAAAGATATAGAAGGCTACGTTCTCATGTGTTTAACGTCTGGTTCAGTGATATTGAAAAACTTTTCATTTGTATCCTCATACTTCTTTAAATAATGATCTGCATTAATATCATTGTTATTGCAATATTCTGTTAAAGTTGTTAAGATCATATTTACCAAGGCAATATGTGTATTTTCACTGGTATTTTGTAGTTGTACAACTCTCTCTTTTTTTTGCTTAGATTTAGTATTTTTTTTACAATAGTCAAGTACTTATTTCTGCTCACAGGGAGTTTGATTAAAGACAAAACTCAAATTAAGATTCAGCACTGTTGTGCAGTGAAAATCAGAAAGAACGGAATTGAAGAGATATGTAAAATAAAGTCGCCTTGACACAGGTTTAAATGATTTCTATAGAGAGATTAATATTGAACACAGCGCTTTCAGTAACTGATTCGCTTAATGAGTACAAATAATCAATAAATATTATGTAGTGATAGTAACAAATAAATTACTAAATAATCCCCAACCTTTATTATTAGACTATATAGCAGTCGAGAACCAAAATAATTAATAATAAAAGAAACATTAAAAGTTAAGCTATAAAAATACTTTAAAATACAGATAAGAATGGTAATTTACAGCAAAGAAAGAAAAAGTTACATTAAAAAAATAGTTAAATAAAATATAGAATATTCCGAGGATGCATCAGAACAAAGGTTTTACCGCCAAAAGAAACAAATATCAGAACTTAATCTTTATTTTTCAATTGCCGAAGGAAGCAGACATCCTGGACAGTTCAAGGATAAAAAGATGAACAAAACCTCTTTATTTCTGTACACATATATGTTCTTTAAAATATACAAGCATTTCTCCGAAATGTATACTAAAGCATTTTATCGTTTTTATGTATACTTATTTCGTTATATCTCATATATGATTTTATTTTTAATTTTATAATTCCGTTGTGGGCTGATGATGTCATTCCCCCTACCACCGTAAAAATACATATATAAAATATTAGCTTCAAACAAGATCAACGCATCACCAGAACACCTACAACTATTGCAATCGGATAAAGCTTCAAACAAAAAAGGTTTTTAGATTATTATAGCAAAAGTAACATTATAAAAATGATGAACCTTGTTGACGTCATTAGTTACTGTTAAATAAAGACACTTGCATAAATAGTATATATTGTGGAGTTACCCCACTTACTTTCCTAAAAATGCTGCTAGGGGACGCTTCTTAAGCCTATGAATAGGGAGTGACATTCTGTGTCATCCACTTTATCCTATTTCATTCAGGGACGGTAAGATGTAAGCCGAACGACGAAAATGCTTTCCTCACTGGAGAGCGTACAAGCGCACCTTACACTTTCCTCTAGGACTTTCACCAAATTACACACACACACAAAAACAATTCACTAGTTTAAATGTTTTCCGCATTCATGTTCATTGTTTTTTCTCACACAACAATCTTCTATTGTTCTATGTATACCTTTGTTTTGTTAATATTTATTTATCGTTTGTTTATATATATGGTTTTGTTATTACCCTCATTTTAATACTCGGACTCACATTCCAAGTACACCATTATTGTTGTGGGGAAATATATACCAGGAGATATGTGTTTTTCAACTTAAACACAACAATAATGGTGTACTGGTAATGTGAGTCAACAGTATTTACATTTTTTCATTTAGAAATGAGACTAAAAGTGAGAATTGCTTGTAACAGAAAGTCCAGTCTTCGTTTGAAATGTAATTACTTGTAGGAATCTTGCGACTAAAACAAATGGATTACTTGCACTATACCTTTTGATAGTTTATGTTATCTTTTGTCCGAATAAAAATTCTGTACAAAGTAGGATCACAACGTAGAAGAAATTTAATTTCGTTTAGTCATCTTTTTTAAGCAATCAGAAAGTGAATATAATTTTCTTCATCCACCAGAAAAGAGGAAACTTTGAAGGGCCTATAGAGTCATCCTTCCAAAGTAGTTTAGTTTTATTTAATATCTATGTATTTAAACCGACTTACTTTGGCAAACATCAGGTTACTTCATGAGCAAAGCTCGAAATTTATTAAAGATAGATTGAATGATATTTTCGTTATTTTAAAATGCTTGAATATATATGGGTTTGTACAGTTTCAAACAAGTCGTCACAGTACGATTCAACTAGTTTACTAACTTGATTCTCCTAAGATGGATACCTCTACAAAACACTTAAGACATGTAATGTTCTAGGAATTTAACAAAAGTTGCAGAAACAACCTGAAATGTTCATGGTGTTTACAGAGTAAATTCTTTAAACAAACAAACAAAAAAAAATGATGAAGATACGTTGAATAAAGGTTTTAGAAAAGATGCTTTTACTAATTGGCCATCGTGTTGAGTTTAATAATGAATCTGCTTTTGCCTGAACTTGATAGATATTGTGCTATTATAGTTGAAGACTTTGCTTAAAATTGAATTGAAGCCTATCAATAGCTCACTGCTATCTGCAGCAACTTGGAAAAATGCCTAAACTTAGAAAATGGCTCCCATTATCTGACGGAAAGTAGCGATAAAACAGGAGTAGTTATTTGCATTTATCTACACCCTCGTGGTGATGAAAAATGTATGAGTATAAAGTGATGTAAACTGGTTTAATGAAGGTGAACATGCAAAAACACAGCCCCAAATAAAAGTCCACCCAAGGAAAGATTTAGTAAGTCCTTAGTAAGTGGTCCACTTTGAATTGCGATCAATGTTCCAATTACAACAGATATATACTGTCAGCGGTTAGCGTGTTTAAACTGCTTTGAAGGAAAAAGCTATTACTGTATGCACTTTTGACTCCCTCAGCAATGTTTACTGTTTTGAAACGTGAAATAGATAATATCATATGTTTATTCAAATTTTCTTATTTTATACTTAATTGATATTTTCATAAAATTACGAATGAAAAAAAAATAAAATGCTTTATGATGGCTATGAATCTTTTGTATGGGAGTAGGGGGTAAATGGAGAAATACATAAAGCCGAGGGGATCAATGATGGAGGAAAGGTTGAGAATGGCTGGTCTAAAAATTATAATGGGAGCAGATTAGTTTAAATGGTTCATCGGCCTCTATTTTAGTTGTGAACTTTTCATCTCCGCTTTACTGAACTTCAATACATATTTCAAGATTTTTGTTTCACTGCATCTCACTATTAAAACTTCCTAACTAACAATTGCCGTCATTTTTTGACAGCACGGGCACACTAGTATAAAAGAAAATGATATAGAAGTATAATTCTTTTTACCTACAGGATATCTTAGAAATAAGCTGTATATCGTTTCTCTCTGAGAGACTTTTTGGTTTAGAGCGAATCGCATGCCGCATTGGATACAACACAGAATAGTATACAATCCCCTAAGTTTACTTGACTACAAGCAAGCATATCTAATAATTCGAACAAACCAACAGATAAAGAACTGTTCTGAAATGTAAGTCTTTCACAATCTTTCATAGAAACTTCATCTATACGTACCTAGGGATAAGGACATCCTCACCTTTTGTATTTCTTCCCATTTAGTTTGCTTAGATAATATGTAAAATCCAAATTGTTTATTCATTTAAAATACAACCTTTATTATAAAAAATATATCTAGTTTAAATAGAGAAAGAATCAGAAAAATGATTTCAATGAGCTGTATATTTCTCTTTTTCTGTTTGCTAGACAGAAAAAAAAGGGAAATTAGCCCTCGCGACACAGAAGTCTATTTTAATTTCATTCAAATTTTGTCTGTTCGTTTGTGTGTGTGTGTGCATAAGCCAATGATAAACATACAAAATAAAAACAAACTAAAGAATAATTTTATTTATTACTGAAAAGTATCCGATAAGTTTAGTAAAATCTTATAATTATCTACTTTTTTAAGGTTTCAAAAACTAGCGGGTTTTTCACCAAGAAATTAGTCATACCATTTTTCCTCTCATTCCACTTGTGCTATTTTGTATTACCTAAATTCACATTTTTTGTGGCCATTCAATCTTTTTAAAGTTTATTCTCTAAATTCGCTTTATTGTCATCAGTAATAAATCGGGCATTTACTTTGTGGCCATCACTATGATACTATGTTTTACGTACCCATGAATAGATATGAATAGACTGATAGTGATATTTGAGATATATGAATAGACTGCTATCAATATATAGTGTGGGTTACCCCCACATAGCTTTGCTAGTTTTGCTAAGAATTCGTTAGAGGGCACTGTTAAGGAGCTATAAAAACGGGACACATCGTGTTTTTCTCTCTCTTTTTCTTCTAGTATGTGATAGAAGTGACGACGCCAACCGGGACTTCCCCGGGCATGGGTATATCTTTCTTCTTAGTGACTGAACGAACACACACACACAAACACACACACACACACTTCGGTGTGGTGTAATGGTTAGCAAGCTTGTCTTGATATATCAGTTACGACGAGTGAATTCGATCCTCACTGGGTGCTCTACACTTTCGGCTTTGTGCCACATCTAAGTTACACTTAGAAAATAATATGGGCACGTCAACGTGGTGTAATGGTTAGTAGGCTTGTCGCTCTAGAAGAATTATGACTGAATAGCGAGATCGAGCCTCACTGAATGCCCTATATTTTCGACCTGACGCTTAGAAAATCACCATATAAAAATATAAAATATCACCTTGTTGGAATTGTCTTCCATTTCCCTATACCCGTCATTTATAGTAGGGAAAATATTGTTACCGCCGCTTCTAGTCAAACTAAGAGCCGTGCCGTAATATTTGGACGACCACAACGTGAATTCAACATGCACACATACTGCAACAATACAGAATAAAATAGTGTTTCACCATTATACGCCACATATTTTGTGTCTGTTCATAAGCGGGAATTTTCTCATATAACTTCTTTTTTTTTTGTTGATAGAAGGATAGCTTGGAATTGAGGTCAGGACGGAAAAAGTCGTCAATGGTAATTTACTAAATGACCGACATGGAAAGCAAAACAATGACTACTTACATTTTCTCCGTGAGAACCAATCCCTGGGAACAGTTTTATCATTTCCCAATTGAATGTTCAGAAGACTGACATAAAATGAACATTCTGTGATATCTTCAGGAAACTAGGAAAGGTGTTTATCCGGATCTCGTTTGACTACATCCTCAAATTCGCACATTCTATACGGAGGCCATTCAAAAAGTTGTATGACTCACCCAGAAGGAGTTGGAGAAACAAGACAGTTTTTCCCCATTTTTCAATATCGTCCTCTCCCTTGACATCAACGCACTTGGTCCAACGATGCTTAAGCATTGCAGTCTCATCACGGGAGAAGGTGGCGTCCTGGTCTTCCCCAAATTCCTCCACAGCATATATGATCTCATCATTTTTTTCCAAAATGGTGACCACGAGGGAGTGGGGAATCAAGAAGAAGTCAGTTGGAGCTAAGTCTGGTGAGTAAGGGGGATGGGATGGAAATTCAAAACCACAAATGGCTATTTCAGCTACTGCAACCGGAGCAGTGTGAATGAGCGCATTATCCTGGAGCAAAATCACACCCCCTTTAGACTTGATTGCTTCCTTTGGTTGTCTTAATTTTGATGCATAGTACTGTCTAGTAATAGTTTTTCCCTTTCCAGTTAGTTTATCATGATTACGCCTTCAGAATCCCAAAACACAGAAGCCATTACCTTGCCAACATACGCTGCCTGTTTGAACTTCTTCGTGGGTGGAGAACCAGAGTGTTTCCACTATTTGTTTTGAATCTTTGATTCAGGTTCGAAATGGTGAACCCAGGTTTCATCTTGAGTTACTAATCTGCGGGTCAACCTGGAAGTGAATTAGAAGTGCTCTGGAAATGTCAACCTTTTTTAGCTTCAGCTCTGGTGTCAGCATTCTTTGGACCCGTCTTGGTCACCCCAAGATCTCAATTAAAACAGTATGGACCGAACTAATGCCGTCTGTCATCCAAAACCATACAGTGAATGCCATCAACTTGTTCATCAGGGGTTGGGATTTTTGGATGACTTGACCGAGGGTCATCTTTTATGCTGTCCTAGCCCCGCTTGAATTTCGCAGCCCACTTCTTCACAGTTTCATAGGAAGGGGAGTCCTCAGTAAGTGTCTGTACCGTCTCATCATGGATTTCCTTGGTTGATATGCGTTTCTTTTGCAGATAATTTGTAACTGTTCGGACCTATGTTTTGTCCATTTTTAGATTTGTCGCACACCTCTCACGTTTGTACGTGCCTCACCTGCACAGAAATTAAGACAGACATCTGGATTAGTTTTTCTAGTTTTGTAAGTGGTAGTGTGTTGCCACAACAAAAATGTTCAACAATGCCACTTCTGCCTGGATGAGGCGTAGAACATTTTGAACGACCCTCGTATTTTTATTTTGTGGAGTTCCTTTGTCAAAAGATAATTCTGAATTTTTCGGTTCTTTCTGTATTTCTAATATATTACTAGCATCGTTAGGTTAATCTACTTCTGCGCCTATTTTTTCTTCAATTTCTACAGGTTTGCATGATTGAGTATTTTCAACTTCAACAATATTTGTTATTCCTAACCAAAACCTTAAATTTATAGAAGTCATACTTTTTTCTTTGTAGCCCTTAAAATATAGTACGTTACCGATTCAAAAACATCTGTTTGCTACAAAATGAAGCTCAACTACTTTGACATTTTAAGAAAACCTGGATTCGTTTCAGGCTTGGGTTTGCTGTTAATTTTCTTTGTAATTCAAGTCCGTTGGTTTCACTTTTATCATTATTTTATTTATAAATTTTTGGCTATAATAAATGTTCGCTGAATTACGAACAGTTTTCGGGCCCATTTCTGTCATTATACCAGATCAATAGTCCCTTTCATCTGGTTTGTAGATTCACAACAGAATATTTTCGGGTCCTTTTCTGTCGTTATACCGGATCAATAGTCCCTTTCATATGGTTTGTAGATTCAGCAATGACTTAAAACTTCTAATTATACGAAAAAAAAAAAAAAAATAAAATAAAATGTAAAAAAAAAAATGCAAAATATTTATCAGTAATTGAATTCCGAAACTCGAATATAAGCTTTCAAATATTTTTTGTAATGAATTACTTTAGTCTTGACGATTCTTATTTTGTTATTACAAACGAGCAAAATATTATAATTAATTAATAAACAAGAACTAATTAATATCTCTTAACACAGAGGCGTGCCTATATTTTGGGAGTCCTGAAGCTTGAATAGATATGGGATCCCCTTCGCAAGAAAATTGTGAAATTGAAACCATATGAAATAGGTATTAGTGCATTAGCTATGTCATGTCCACTAAAATACTTAATGAAATATACAACATATTTCACACAATAAAATTAATTATTATGTTAATTCTAAATCTAATTATAAATTTATTAATTTTAAACATAAGAGGCATTTCAGTCAACAATAGTTTACGGTGACCGTTAATAAGTAACTAACTATAACTCAAGACTTCAATGTCAAACAGTATTTAATTACAACCACAAATAAATACTTAACAAGGAACAAAGAAGTAAAAGTCAACCAAAGATAAACCATTTCAGTGAATACCTTGTTAGTAGTGCAGCTCGGTTTAACGTCCGGTAAATCCTAAATTAAAACCCAAATCATCGACGCACAATAATTCACACTAGTTCGACTGCATAGTTCCATTCAATACAATCACTGCAGTCAGTTTTCTTTTCCTAATAGATTTTATTCTTTCAATGAAAGTCGTGGGATTATCCTAAATGGCCGAATTATGACCAGTCCCGCAACAATATTTTATGTTATTATATCAAATCCGAACACTCCGAATTTTGACGTTTAATAAAAACCCGAGCAGAAGGATTCCTAGAACTACTCCAATCCAACCCCTTGGCTTATGATTCTATCACTAAAATGGCCTTATTTTAATAAGCAGCACTAAAAAAACAAAAAACAAAAACATCGATTTTGTTGGAAAATTCACTCATGAAAAAAAGCTGCTTCAGGGGTCCCTGTGGAATTAGGGCCCCGAAACTTAAGCTTCATAGTAGATCGGTCATTGCCCTAAACAGCTCCAAACAAAAATACAATGTTGCGAAGTAAAACCCTTTATATTACATTTCAGAATTGTTGCAAAAGTCACATTTATATAAATAAATTATATTAAAAATATTATTTTTATCTAATTTACCAATGTCATCTGATTTGTTGGTTTGTTTGTTAGTTCAACCTAAAAAGTCACGCTAATTATTTGATCAAATCATTAAAATTTATTTTTTCAAATAAATTATCTTTTAATACGTAAATCTTTTAAAGACGATAATGAAAAATAGGATATTTTCAAGATTAGAAGAAAAAACCAAAATTGAAATACAACAGCACAATATTTTAAATTTAAAAAAGTTATTATAATAGAAATATAAAAACTTATGAAAAGCCGAGTCCATCAAAATAGATTTTTAATCACCAGAAAGACATTTGAAATAGCAATCCCAATTTGAAATAGCCGCACACGAACTTGTTGGGTTTATACAGGTGTTTCAGTCAGTCAGTTATGTGCCATGCATGATACACGCTTAGGCGATCATCTATTGGAAGATACATGACTGACGAGGCAGATTTTTTCTCGCAGTAAGTTACCATTTCTTTCTGTAGTAGACCAGTTGCCATCCAAGGCTATAGAACCCGGTCAGTCCTGCTATTTACCCATAACTTGAGAAGAAGAGGATTCATACCTTTCCCAAGGGTATTAGCACGTAAGTAAATGTAATGGATCCGATAAGGTCTTTAATCCCAATATACACCAATTTTTAGCCTTAAAAATAAAATGGATGCAAAGATAATTAGTACAAAGATATATTGTGCATGTACTGAAAATAAAATATACAATATTTAAAGAATTCGTAAGTTTATTTTCAGAAAGTTCTCGTGTTGTACGTCTAAGTCATTGAGAGAGACAGAGAGAGACAGACACACACACACACTTTGTAAATGTGCATGTTTGTATGTATCTCGTTGATAGTAGTAATCCTTTTGACTCTGGGATTTTTAGGTGTACTGTTACTGATAATGTAGGACATGAGTAAAGGGAAGTTATTTCATCGACTCTTTAGTTCCTTTTGCTTGGTCGTCTCTCTGCGTTTATACACTTTTTCGAGACAAAGGAATTTCAGAATTGTTTCTTGATTTCTGATTGGTTCACAGGTGTAACTCATTTGATTATCCCTTTTTCTTCACCTACACTGAGTAATGATAACCTTTTGGCCTCTTTTATTTCTTTCTTTTTTTATCTTTTTATTTTTAATTCTTTATGGCAAACCAAAATGTTTTGTCAACTTTTAGTTTTCTTTTTTTTTAAATAGTAAACTTTTTATTTTTCTATCACGACAAAATCACAAAAAAAAAAACACAAATATTATAATTAGAAAAGCTGATAAATCTATTTGCTGATGTATATTAAATAAGTATGAACACTACACAATCTATCCTCAATGACACGGCTAAATTTACAGAAGAAAAACACCACTTCTCAATAAAAAAACGTAAATAATCTTTATCTTTGAATAACGCAGAAATAAGATCATTTAAACTTCAAAGTCATTTTTGCTTCATATATATGGTTATTATCATAATTTATAAACCATGTAAACCATTCCGCCCTATCATATCACAAGTTACTACATCTATATACCAATTAGTTAAAAGAAAACTCTAAATCAATTAATCATACCAAATTTACCTACAAAATATAATATTAATTCTACTAATGAATTCTTACAACTCCACCACTCTCAAACACCATGCAATGAAATATTAAACATCATTAGATGTTGAAAACCTATTTACTAATTCATATTATTTGAAACAATATTTATCATTATTCTTTTCTCCTACTTTTAAAAATTAACCGCACGATAAAAAATAACACTTACTTATTTTATAACACATCCAGTTAATATCTACATTCAAACTAACGGTTTTTTTTTTTGTAAAAAGCATTATAGAAAGTATAAAATGTCAAAGTAGAGAGTTAGTAATTAGTGTTGCGGCCTTTGATTCAAATAATTGCCTCAATTTTATATGGCACTGAATGGAACAAAGTCCAGATTTTCTCATTAGGAATTTTTTCGCAATCTTCTTGGTAGTAATCACAAACGTTTTGGAGATTGT
Source organism: Acanthosepion pharaonis (assembly GCA_903632075.3). NCBI lineage: Eukaryota > Metazoa > Mollusca > Cephalopoda > Sepiida > Sepiidae > Acanthosepion > Acanthosepion pharaonis. The sequence goes on along the minus strand of CAHIKZ030000924.1, from coordinate 722,684 downwards.
GCAATTTTCGTTGGAGCACTTGTTTCTTCAGTTCCCACCATAATGGTTCTGTCTTTCAACTGACCAGTCTTTCAGAAGTTGAACAACTTGATCCTCAAGAAACTTTTTCGATGCACGTGATGTATAGCAAGGTGCATCGTAATGCTGAAAGATTTCTCCATCATCGTAGTCTCGCAGAAGATTAGACCGTAGTAAACTATTATATGTTTCCATCAACTTTTACCAATTTTCCTTTGGCATCACTTTTGATGCAACCCCACAACAATACATTGTTTCTGTCTTCTACTGGTCTTCTTACATATTTTCTTGCATTAGAATGTAACTCTTTTTTTAAATTTTACCACTTTTCAGCATCTCAATGTTATATATTCTTTTGACCGATAGGAACCTTGAGGCGGTGTAATGGTTAGCAAGCTTGTCTCGCTAGAACAATTACGACTGGTGTCTCCTGCTTTCGGCCTTGTGCCACATCTAAGCTATTCTTGAAAAATCACCCGGGCACCTCGGCGTGGTGCAATCGTTAGCAAGCTTGTCTCGCTGGATCAGTTATGACTGAAAAGTGAATTCGATCCTCACTAGGTGTCCCATAATTTCGGTCTTGTGCCACATCTAAGCCGCGCTTAGAAAATTGGGGCACCTCGACGTGGTGTAATGGTTAGAAAGCTTGTCTTGCTAGATAAATTACGATTGAGTAGTGAGTTCGATCCTCACTGGGTGCCCCATAGTTTCGGCCTTTTGCCACATCTAAGCCGCGCTTAGAAAATCACTATTCTTTTGACCGCTTCAATCTTTTATTCTGATGTTTTTGGTTAATGTTTTTTTTTTTTTTCTGCTATACATCTATTCAAATTGATTCGTCGTAAAAACTCTGCGTATTGTATCAACTGAAACCTCACTATTAAGACTAATTCACTCATCACTTGTCTGACTGTTAATTTTGGATTACCTACCGAAACTCTCATACTCTTTCTTTCATTTCTTGTTTAACGTTTGTAGTCTTCCGGTTGTATTTGAACTGAAAAAAAACTTTCAGTGGTAGCAAACATCTTTTCGGTGGTTTGAACACTGATTCTGGAAATTCCCAGCTGCCCTGATATCTCTCATTGAGTCATCTTCCCCTTCAAAGTTACAACCTTTTCTTTATTTCAGCAGAAATTTTAGCCATGATTTTAATGTAAAAAGCAAGATAATGTTCAACTGTAATGACTTGCCAAGTCATCTTACACTCATGTTAATAAGATGGAACAAGTCCTACTTAGAAATGTGCATATTACCATGACTTTATAATCCCAGGTCTTTCATTGGTTCAATAGTTTTGCATGGCTTTTTTCAGCTTCAAGCTGTTTAAAGCGGCCTATCTTCGGATACAGGACATCTATGAAAACGGAACAACTTATTTTAGAATCCTCAAGGTACACAGGCGCAACTAATAAAAGCATACCGCTAAACAATCTTAACTTCTTAATAAAATATGTAGTTGGACCAAAACTATTGCGTGCCAGTGTATATGTTAAACACTGCCGATTGTCTTTCTTATTCTGAACTGTTTATCGATTGGTATCTATCTCAGTCTACTGGCTTCTTTCTTTCTTTCTTTCTTTCTTTCTTTCTTCGTGCACACAAGAAATATTGTAGCAAAACATTCAACCTGGAAAATTTCCAATACTTGGCTGGATATTTTACGGACATGTATGATTTCGCCTGAAAAAAAAAACAGTGCTTTGAATAAAACCAGAACAAGTGAAGCTGACGTACATATGGAACTATCCACAGAATATCGATCATCTCATTCCTATGCATCCAGCTGCGCAGCTATCCCTACGGTCACCAAAATTTGATCGACCCAGATGAGAGACAATCGATCACTCAGATTCTGTTGATATTCTCTATGATTGAAAGATGCGATAACGTGTTTTAGACGTGTTTGCGCAGCAATTTTTGCACTCAGCAGATAGCGTGACGTTATGTCAAGTGAAGTGGACTAACGGATTGGACATTAGAAAATAGTAAACGGTGGAAGAGTTTCTGATCCTGTGAACAGACTTGTCAGCTGTGAAGTTTACATAGTCTGTAAAACCGTAGGCTGGTTCTGTTCCACTGATAGTCAGGCTGACCTTGTTTCGCTATTAGCTTATGTCCTGATAGAACATACAAATTGTTGGGATGTTCTTGTTCATATCTTGGTCTTTCTAAACCAATGCACACATCGTTCAGTTCTTAAAGAAACTTGATATCATATTTAAAAAAGGAGATTAAACTAATGTTAGGGTAATTTAATAGCATATCGAAAATTGCACATATTTTCTTTGGTTTACGATACTTTCATGACATGTGGGTAAAACACAACCTTTTTCTTTTTTTTAACTTGACGTCCTGGACTTGTGGATAAACACAGAATTTTGTTACATCTACTAGCTTTCATTTTCAGGGTCGGAGAGAAGTTATGTAAAATATTTCCACACTTTGTGAGCATTTTCTCTTTCTGAGAAAACAACAACCTTCATTTACATTCTTCTGACGTATCCCTGGCCATCTTTATTTGTTTATTCTAGGTGTTTGGGTAAATATCTGTACCTACGGCAGGTACTACTAAGGCTGTCCTCATATATTTGGTTCTCCCAAGATTTGTTTTGCTATCAAGTTTCGATAAGGGTCTATAAGAATGTGATGTTTAGTGTTCGTAATTCGAATGAGCCATCATTACGGGAATTATAAAAAATAAAAAGTTCATTAATATATACAATATTCTATATTCTGAGTAAGAGCAGATATGTAAAATAAAATAGTAGAAGTGAAAGTAGACGGCGAAAAGCACAGAGCAAGAAAAATGAAATAATAATAATAATAATAATAATAATAATAATAATAATAATACAAAGCTATTGAACTAGAAATTTCCAGAATGTGGTACATGGAGATATCAACAATTCCAGTCGTAGTTAGGGCCTTATGTTAGATTTGGAAATGTTCTGATAGGTTCATTGAAGCCCATATCTAACAAGTACGGCTCACACCCTACAAAAACCTTTATGTATTTGGAATGTGTTTTTACGTATATTATTTACGTGTTTATTTATATAAAGAGAAATGTGTAGGGGAAAATGCCATATTACTATCTATGAAATTACGTCTTAGTTGGGACCCCGGAGTGAAATCAAAGGAAATAATAATAATAATAATATTCCATCAGGCATTGAACTCATGGCTTTTGATTTTAATTGCTTGGAGTTGTTGACATGCACATGGTTTGTCTTGGTGAATGAAGATGGACTATGGCAAATATACCGTTCGGTATCAGAGATTTACTTGCCAGTTGCCTAACCTTAAACAACTCGGTATGTCACTTAGGGAAACGCTCTGTTCATGAGCGGGTGCAATGGAGATTATCATGGCCGAGTGTCGATGGTATTTTTTTTTAAGTTTGAAGGATGATGCAGCTAAGGTGACTTCTAGATATTTGGGAACACCTTCAATCAGAGACCGTCTGAGTGTTACCTGACAAATTCTCGCTGTCTCACACTAATTAATAAAGGATTATTGGAATTTAATTTGAGAACAATATTTTACAAGTTCACATTCTTGCCTATTTTTACAATCCTCACTCCAACCTTTTTCTTACTTTCAAAACCGGCTCCCAAAGCATTGTTTCTTATCAGTGATAAGAATATATTTTCTGACCAATGAAGGGGCCAGGAAATTTGTATAACAATTTTAGAGGGAAAAAGTCCCCGATTCCTTTGAGCCTCTCAAATCTCCATAAATTTGGAGAATTTTCGCTTATTTGGCAGTGAGAATTCGACCACCATGTGTGAGGTCGACGAAAGGGAGCACAAGTCAACTTCGGAACCACTTTGGAACCAAAGAAGAACTACCTGCTAAGAAGAGACTGTCGAGAACGAACATCAGCCCATTATTAAAGACCAGTTGAAAGTTGCCTCCTTTCACCTACAAGACTTCTGTTGTCGACCTACGAACTCACTCAACTGCAGAATTCCTATATCAACCAACATTTTCCTACTTTACAAGAACTGTGAATAAAAACTGTGAGTGTTTCTAACCCTTAACAACCTTCTCGCTTAAAGAACTTTTAGGTGCTCAGAGAAATATTTTGAGCAAGCCTTTTTTTTTGTTATGAACATTTTCTCTTCCCTTAAAGTTAAAGGACTTTTTCTTCTCCCTTTTTTTCTCTCCTGTATTTTTGTCCCTTTACCCTTCTTTTTGTATATGTAAATAAACTAAACACTTTTTCTTTTATTGTTACACACCGAGCAGGAGTTTTGAGTCTTTCTTTATTCGTCCGCCTAAAAGAGAGAGTTTGTCCGCTCTAATCTTGCTGTTTTTATTCGCGTTTTGTCGTAATTTTTAACCTCAACCCTTTGATGTGGGAAAGCCAGGACAAATTTCCCAACAGGATTCGATTCAAAGACAATTTTTCGTACAAAGAGACATTAGGAATATACTCAATTAGAACTGAATTAAAAGGTGAATATAAAATAATTTAAAAATAGTATGATACGCTAAGTTTGTTTATTGCTTCAATATTCGAGATAAGAGAGCTGACGTTCTCTCTTCTCCCCACTCTCTGCCCGAAAAAAATCTTTTTATTTACGGTAATTAATTTGTTACGTTCTAAATGTTTTTTTTTTAACTTTTTTCTTTTTTTGAAGATTACTTAATATCGGAGTCGGTGAGTGTTGTAAATTACACTTCTTAGTCTTTTAACGTAAGTTTTTTAGACCTAACTTATATCAAACATTGTATAGGCTGTGCGAATTCAAAAAGGGTTTTTCATCAATTATCTTCAATTGGGAGCATTGCACAATAATTTACAGAAAAAGCGCCCATAATTGGTTAATCGTAAAAAAAACAAAACAAAAAAAACAAAAAACAAAACGTTTTGCTCTAAAATCTTAATTCTTACAAGACATAATCGCATTTTACCCGAGTGACCCAGGTAAAGATTATGACTTTTTAATTATGGAAGTTTTACCTCACCTTCCTTACTTCTGTGGCCTTGCTAATCTTTTTAGAATCTAAAAAGATTAGCAAGGCTCCAAAAATGTTGCAATAATAATCTAAAATTTATTACATTTTTTTTAAATTGAGGATACAGTTTAAATAATTGTGAAGAGGTTAAAACTGATATTGTTTATTTGGTGGGGCATCGAAACCTGAAAATAGCTGTTATTGATAATGAGGGAGACATATTATTTTGTTTAAATATATCAATTAATACCAAAGAAGCATTTGTTTCTTATCCATCTTGAAATGCGAAAGGGCTTTCTTTCCAACATAATATGCACCACTAACTAGAGAGTGTTTATAAATAGACGCCTCGCTCTCCTTTTTCTTATATGAAGTCTGTTTCAGTGGTAGAAGGAGGCTATATCTATCTCCAGTTGCTTTCAATATTTTTTGTCCCAGTTATTTTCAGGTCAACTACTACAGTAGTAACGGGATGTACATTTATCTCTTGTCGATTTTTTTTGCTATTTAGTCCCAGTGGCCTACTTATTAGACTAAGTGTATTGTTAACGGAATACTGTTATATAGTAAAAAAGAAAAGAAGATCAACATATGTACGGGCGCACGTGCGTTCTTAGAGGACAAATATAGAAATAATTTTCACTTTACTGCAAGAATATAATTTAAAATTCAATATATATTTCTTCCTGTATTTAATTGGCTTTATTTTCTTTTTAAATTAAATAAATCGTGTCTTTATTAGACTTATAGAAACTTTTTTTTATTCAACAAAAAAACATTACATTTCGGAAACCCATTCTCTAACGAATAGACTGAGAAAAACGTATTTTCCTGAAAAATTGTTTTATGAAAAATTTTACAAATTCCAATCGAAAGCAGTACTAGCTGCTGGGTCTATGAATGCCAAATGTTTCTTTGGAGGGAAACGGATTACCATTACGGTCAGTTTATCATAGATCCATTATTTAATTTAAAAATAATGACAAAATTTAAGACAAAAATAAAATGTCTGTTTTAGATATTTATTTCAATGAAAATAAATAAAATTAATAATTAACATAATTTTGTGAAACTATTACTTACTTTACACGTACAATGCACAGAAAAAGTACATTCGAACATGGGAAGGTATACTCCACTTGTCAACATATTGATGGGTCAAACAATAGCAGTTATATACCCACAACAACCACTTAAAAAAGAACCTACCTTAAATTTGATTAGATATGGAAACTGGTTTTTATTATGTTTAAAAATAATTATTTTTACTTATATAATCAGTAAGTTAGGAATATATTTTATTCTATCAGCCTTTATGAAATTTAGTAGAATTTTTTTTTTTATATTTGAAGGGGCGTAATGTAGTGATAGGAACAAGTAAATCACTAAATATCCTCTAACACTTTGTGCATGACTATGTAGGAGTATGAACCCAAAATAATAATTAAAGAAAAATTAAAAGTTAAATAATGAAATTACTTTAAAATATAGATAAGAATGATAATTAACAATAAATAAAAAAAAAGGTAGATTATAAAAAATAGTTAAATAAATATGAAAAATCCCATCATGCACCGGAACAAACGATTTTGCCGCCAATTGAAACAAATAAAAATTTCGCTCTCTTCATCTTCTATGGGCAAACGAAACAGATGTCCGGGGTCAGTGCCCTGTTAGCACATGTTGGTACCAAACCAAATAAGCAAAAACATTTTATTTCTGTATACGTATATGTTCTTTAAAATACACAATTTTCTCTGAAATATATACGGAAGCCTTTTTTTTTGTTTACGCTTATGGTGTTTATCTTGTATATGACTGACTTGTTTGTAATTTATATATTTCAGAAGAAGGCAAGCCGAAGATAAATGGAAATGGTTACGATTTGCTCGAACCTCATGTGAACATCAGTTCTGGACCGAATCCAACTTTTGATTGGTGACCAATGATTAGTATTTGATAAATACAAAAAGAAAAATTAAGTTAATTTAACCACGAATAATTAACCGCTATTTATTTTATAAATGGAAAGAAGTCGACTTAAAATTGGAAGAGTTTCAAAAATGTTTTTATTCTGATTGGTAGTGTCAAACGCACGAAAGCTTACAGTGTAACTGTTATTGTTTATTCGTATGAAGAGGAAAAAATTGATAATAAATATATAAATTGTAAAATTATTGTATAAGCACGAGACTTTCATATATTCTGATTTCGCAACATATGTCGTTAAAAAACCAATTCAAAAATAGAACAGTTTACTATTTTGAGCACTATTTAAACAGAAGAGTTCATGCGTACAAATTTTTCCAGAGCGTCATTTTTGCATATTAGCATTCTATAGTCATTCCTCAAGCTGCGGTATTTATCAGAATGGATAAATATTGAGTTTAGAAGGTGTTCTTGTATACTGTCATTACCTCTTACTCACCTATACACTACCTCCTAATAACATTAAGCAAAGATATCAGTTTCAATAAAGATTCCGCATTGTTTAGGCCTATTGTTTTCATCTTTTATATCATTCTTATATCGTTCTTCATTTGTCATTAACACGATAACAAAATACAAAATGGTGTCAGAAGCACAGAACTAATAATTCCCACATTCCAGGATACGCAAAAGAAAAGTGATGGAGTTTCTTCTTTTATGCGCCGTGTCCCTTCAGGGCGTAGGCGATCATGGCTCTCCACTTCTTCCTGTCGCTTGTAGCTCTCAATAAGTTTTGTCTTTTTGTTATTTCTCCCAGACCCTGTTCTGCCATCCATTTGCTTAAGCCCGTTAAGTATGTCACGCGTTTTTTCCCTTGTCTCTCTTTCTCTCAATCCGCCCTGTGAGTATCAGATTTTCTAAGTCCTCCTTTCTCATTACGTGCCCCAGAGATTTCAGCTGCCTCTTAACTGATGTTAAGTATGTTTTTTCTTTGTTTGCATCCTCTCTAAAACCTCATCGTGACTCACGTATTCGGTCTGTGGTATTCTTAGCATCCTTCTGTAGAACCACACCGTTGCTGCCTCGAGTCACTTCTTCATCTTTGAGGAGACTGTCCGACATTCGCTGCCATAAAGGAGGACAGATATCATGTAGCAGTTCAGTACTCTTTTCTTTGATGCCAACAAAACCGTCCTGTCTCGTAATACTCTGCCTAGCTTTTGCAAGGCATCTTTGTCCATCCCAATACGTCTTCGTATCTCAGCGTCGCACTTACCGTCCTCTGTCAGAACACTTCCTATATATTTAAATTTTTGTACCTACTGGATTTTAGTGCCCTTCACCTGTAAATCGCATTTGGGATTATCTTTTTGATGATGACCATGCATTCTGTCTTCTTTTAGTTTATACTTAGTCCCTTCTTCTAGATCTCCTTCGCTACCTTCTGTAGGAGGTTTTGTAGTTTCTTTTCCGTGCCTGCTATCAGCACTGTGTATCTGCGTATCTTATGTTGTTAAGATTGTGGCCGCCAGTGATGAATCCTGGTAGGATTCCCAGTTCTCTCAGAATTGCTTCTTTGTAAAGTCTGGTGAGAAGACACATCCTTGCCTTACCCCACTTTCTATTTTTGTATATGTGCTGAACCCCCCTTTTTTATCTTTATGCAGGTGGTTGGCTGTCAGTAGAGCTTTTTGATTATTCTAATGTCCTTCCCGAATATGTCAAAGGTTGCTGAGCAGGTTTAACAGATCTTTGTGGTGTACTTTGTCGAACGCCTTTGCGTAGTCTATAAAACACAGGTGCACGTTCTTCTGCATTTGTATTGCTCTTTCTGATAAAATTCTGAGAATGAATATCACTTTCCTTATTCCTGTGTCTTTAACGAACCCGCACTGTTCTTGTCCTATCTCCGGCCTGATTCTCCTGCGGGCTCTATTCATCAGAATGCGGATGATGAGTTTTGTTATGTGGCTCATTAGACTGATTGTTCGGTGGAGTTCACATTCGTTTGCGTCTAGTTTTTTAGGAAGTTCTATGAAAATAGATCTGCTGAGATCTTCCGGTATATCACCACTGCTATAGATTTCATTTAATATTTCCGTAATCTTGTCTATGCCCAAATCATCTAATGCTGTCAGCATTTCTGTTACAATTCCATCTGGCCCTGTCGCCTTGCTTCTGTTCAATTTGGCCAGTACCACTTCTACTTCTGTTTTTAGAATGTCAGGCTTGTTGGTAATTCTGTGTATTGCCAGTTGTCCTTTTTCACCATTGAAGAGTTCTCCAATATATTCGTTCCAGCGCTGAAGGATCTTTTGCCTTCTCTAATATGAGCATTCTATCTTTGGATTTTATGCAGTCTTTTGACGAAGATTTATTCTGTCCTGCTACTTCCCTTATTTGTTTATGCATATCACCTTTGTTAGTGGTACTCTATCTCTCTATTTATGCACATTTTTTCCTTAGCCATCTTTCCTTGGCCTGCTTGCATTTCTGTCTCCTTTGAATCATGCCGAGAATCTTATTTGTGATCCATCCGGTTTTCCCCCTCTTCGCCCATTGATGGTATCCCAGAACGCATTTCTTGAATTCTTGATCCAATATCAATCCTGCTCCTTTATCGTCTTTTCTCTCCATCTGCATATATAATCCTGTGATTGTCACTTAACAAAATCTCTGTTGTTTGGCCATCTAGTTTCATATACACCTAAGATGTTGATTTTTAGTCTACTCATCTCCTGTTTTACATTTTCCAACTGGCCACAGTTGTTCAACGTGTTTACGCTCCATGTTCCGATAGTCATTTCTTGTTTGATGCTAGCAGTTGCTGGATGACGGTCCAGTGACACCTGTCGCCAAACCCTCAAAAGAAAAGAAAGATCTACAAGATTCTTAGGGATGACAAAATACCTATGCAAATTCATGCCTAAATACTAAAAAAAAAAAAAAAAAAATGGGAACGTAACTTAATCCGCAGCCGACCTAGAATTTTTGCGAAAAGTCGCCGTGTAGTGAGAGCAACAGCAACCACAGGTCTCGAAAAATACCAAAAATCTTAAGGAAAAATAAGCTGAGATTTGCTACGAAAAATGAAGGTGTAAAAATGGTCAGGAAGTGAATTACGACAAAAGGAACTAAAAAGTCATTAGATCAATTCTAAAACTAAATGAAATGAAATTACATAATGTATAGGGAACACGATGAAAAAGTCAAGGTTGAAGCGTCCTATTCGTTCCTGTTTAGTAGCGGCCAACGGCGGCTGCGACAGACGTAAGTAAAAAAAAAGATTAGGAATGGTATTGCAACAAAAACATGGTAACACGTGGCTACCGATATCATATGCATCAAGGGCAACAATAGCGACGGAACAAAATTATTGTCCTATTAAAACTGAGACATTAAGCATAGTATTTGCTTGTAATAAATTTCATCAATTTGTATACGGAACACATTTTATCGTCGAAAAAGACCACAAGCCGTTAAAAAAGATTTTCAAGAAATCAATCACAAAAGTTCCCCGATAATTCATAGATTTCTATTAGCATTACAGAAATATGAGTTAAATCTCAATTATATACCAGGTCGTGAACCAGTAATAAGCGACACACTATCACGTGCATCTCTATCAGACAATACTCAAGAAATAACAGACACAGAAATGAACACATATATTCATACTATATTAAAACAATATCTGATGAGTGATAACAAACTGTACATATAGGGTAGAAATAAGTAAAAACTCAAACTTACAAACTCTAATGCAATACGCAATTTGAGCATAGTTTACGAAAAATAAAAACGTACCCAATTCAATTTCACCATACATGTCGGGTTACCTGCTCCTAATTTTCGAAACCGCTACTAGGAGACGCTCTCAGGACTATAAATATTCCGCGATATTTTTCTCGCTCTCTTCTCACCTTTTTCCGCTTACACGTCAACATGTAAGTTTCTTACGGAAGAACGCGTTCTCTTTTGGGAAACGTATAAACAACAAGACACACACACACACACACAAAAACACACATTTACTCACTACACATATTTTGAACCATTAGATTTTTACATTCTTTTGTTACACACATTATTGTCTTGTCGCTTGTATATCTTTGTTGTTAGTATTTAGCATTCTGCTACCACTTGCTTTCGACTGAAAATTTTGTGCAGAAAGTGGATCATAAAGCCTTGATATTTCTCCGTCAAAATCTGTCTGTTTCAAGCAGGTCACATGACATACAACATTATAAATACTTGGACACAGCTGGATTCTTTCTCTTTTCCTCTGTTTTTCTTAGAACCACAACAATGTAATTCAGTGAAGAGCCCTCGTCTGCCCCTTATGGGAAGACGCTATGATACACGCACACACGCGCACTCACATACGTACGAACATTGTACATCTTTGAACTCATCTTATTCACTCCTTTAGGTACAAGCACGCAGAAACTTATCAACTAACAGTGAGATTTTCTTCAGCAACACACATGCTGACCGGGAGAATACAACTTTCGCATCTCAACAGTATTCATCTCTCTTCGGTGAACGAATTTGAGCGGCAAGATACTTCAATATATTTATGCTGATTTCAACTCAAAAGTTTAAAACTAAAAACTACATTTTTAGTACCAAATACAACTTTTCAGCATACAACACCTTATCGAAGAACATTCTTTCCATTGAAACTTACTATTATTTCTTGAACTGAAATCTTTTTTCTGTGAGTTCAGATTAAAGATATACCTTCTTTAAAGTCTTAACTAATTCAGATAGCAGTTAAAGGTAAATGACTCCTGCTATATTATTAATTATAAATGCTACATATTGACAGGGGCGAGGCACGGTGGAGTAACGGATTGAGGAATCGGAGAGACGAGTTCGAATTCCAGTCGAATCCATTACATTCACTTACGTGCTAATACCCTTAGGAAAGGTATGAATCCTCTTCTTATACCTCCAGCTATGGGTAAATAGCAGGATAGACTGGGTTCTATAGCCTTGGATGGCAACTGGTCTACCGCAGAAAGAAATGGCAACCTACTGCAGGAAAAAATCTGTCGCTTCAGTCATGTATCGAAATATACATGAATGCCGAAGCGTGTATCACGCAGGGCACATAACTGACTGAATGACATTGACATACACCGTGCCAGCCATAAAACAAATTTTGGCGTGATAAACATCAGTCTGTAGAGGATCGGGGGGTATTTACGAGTTGTTGAATTAGGTACACGTGCTGTTTATTTCCTGCTAGAAGGTCCAACTACAAGAAAATGGCGGACTCAAATTAAGTCCAACCGAAAATGAAAGAAAATAAACAAGACCGATATATATATATGTCAACAAATACATGTATTAAACAACACAATTTTATAATGGACATAGACATTAACATTTGTGTTTGTGTGTGAACATTTGTGTTTGTTCTTTGGTGAATGTTCGTACGTATGTGTATGTGTGTATAATGTTCATGGCGTCTTCCCACAAGTGGGAAACGCTGTCTTTTGCAAGAGATCACATTATAGAGGTGTTCGCTTAAATGAAGAAACGAAAAAGAGGACGAGGCGAGAAGTCGCCCAGTATTTATAATGTAGGGAGAGAGACCCCTAGTGACAATTAGGGAATTAAGGAGGAGCTAACTCCGACAAATCTAACAATTTGAAACTTAAAAAAACTTTTAAGGAATCATTCGAAAATCAGCAAGAACCCTACTTAGCTATGCTAGCTTTAGGAAAAACTCCTTTAAAGATTAATCAATCTTCACCGGCAGAACAACTAATGAAGAAGATTTTACGCACAAATCTTTCTATAACATAGTAAATCTAATATATAACAACTAAATCACAAAATATCGCAAGTCGCAAGTCCCATAATAAGTCCCATCAAGATATAAAATATGACAATGAATAATAAATTTAAAAGGTCTTCAACATAATTTTAAAAAAATAAAATTCTTTAAAAGACCGGGGAGGTTGTATATACAGTCATTACTAACACTTACCATAAACAATACCTCCTAATAACATTAAGCAAAGATATAAGTTTCAATAAAAAGATTCCTCATTGTTCAGACCTATTGTTTTTACCTCAATGTTTTATAACGTTTTTATGCATTTGTTATTAACACGATAGCAAATTACAAAAGCCGTTCGATTCTGTTTAATATCGGTACAGTGCGTTTTGCAGAGTTATCTGCACTTAGATTTTATTTACAAATATTTTCTGAAAATAAATCACATAAAAATGTATATCTCTTTGTTTTTTATTTCAAAGAATCTTTTTGTAAAATAAAAAAAATTGTTTTCGTCCGCAGATGTCAATGACATAAGCACATTTTAAAGGCACGACGTTTATAATCAATATTTTTTTCTGAAAAGCGTCGAGGCTTAAAGAAAGTCTCCACAAAACATTTTTTCAGATTTCTTCAATTTTTTTTTCTTAAGGTTTCGGACCATACTTTCTCCGTGTTTGCATTCGTTATTAAACTTGTTTTTAATGATATAACGCCTTCATGGGGTTAGGTTTGTAATAATGTAAAATTTAGGAACATTCATAATTCATTTGAGTAAAGATGGGGGGGGGTATAACTGACCTGAATTCTTTTTTTTCACAAAATTTAAAATAAAAGAAAACATTCAATGTAAAATCCATTCATTAATAAGTAAATGTTGAAAATTTCAATGAAATCTGACAAATCCCTGATTTTTGGTAAATATGTAAACATAGGGGTTAACGGTTTTCTTCAAGAGTCGAAAGTGCATGATTTTTAGCGGTACCTAATATTTATGAATAAATTATAATAAATATGAATTGTCTTTCAAACCCAATAGACAGTAGCTAAATGTTATTAAAAAGGGATAATTTTTTTCAAGTTACAGAAGGCGCCTTCTCTTCCACTAAAAAGTGTAATATTCACATACCTACGTGGATAAATGAAATATGAGACAAAAATCCGGTGATATTTCCCATAATAATATATTCACGTGCTCTTTTTCTATCTGACGTGTCCCTTCAAGACGTTGGTGGTCATGGTTCCCCACAATTTCCTTTCTTTTGTAGCTCTTAATAAAATGATTTTTTTGTTATCCTTCTTAAACCCTGTTCTGCAATCCATTTACGCAAGTGTGCTAGTTATGTTATACGTAGTTTTAGGCAAACAATTTTTGGAAAAGAGGAAACGGGAAAATTCAATAACAACGGGCTGTGAGATATGATCATTGAAATATTTAATTCGTAATTTATTATATAACATGTCATAAAACGTATTCAAGAGCGTCAGGATTTCAGTTATTTTAGAGGTACCATTATTTAGAAACCATTACTGCCATTAATTTTAAAAATAAATCAAAACTTCATTCTACTTTTTTCCTTTAACTTCAAATTTTTTTTATATCAATTTATGCGTAAAAAAGTCTATAAAGTTTGTTATGAAGGGAACCATAGTTATCTCCCCCTTGAACTACTCTACTCTAAAAAGTGATGGTGGAACAGCTTTGAATAAAACTTCGTTAAAAGCTTAATATATATATTAAAGAAATATTTCTTAATATATATATCTTGAGATGGTACAATACAGACTCCTTTTTAAAAAAAGGTTTAAAAAAACAAACTTTTAAAAATCGAAAGATCTTTTGACGATGTACAAAAATAAAAATGGTTCGAAATGCACATTCTTTAAAAAATGATACACTTACAATTTTCTGTTTCTTTTTTCATTTGATTCTTCTTACTTCTTCCATAAGAAATTGCTTAGTTCATCCACTAGTGACATGCAATACTATTTTTTCTGATATCCTTGTAACCTGTTTAACCTTCTTGTACCTTCGGAAATTTTCTACTAACTCATCTTTTTTTTTATATAAACACCAAATAGGGTCCAGATGGATCTCAATTTTTAAATTTACGTGGGTGGAAGTCACTCACGCGATTGGTAAACAATTCCAAAGTTAGATGTTTTGGAAATTTGAAAATTATGTCACAAAGCGTCCGATTTTGACCGACTTATTTTCGGTAGTTCTTTTTTCGAGTCATGCTATTTTTAGAAAATTTAAAGTACAAATGTTTCACATCAAATGAGTTATTTTTCTACTAATTCCTTTTTTTATATAGCCCCCAAATAAGCTCCAGATAGTTCTAAATTTTTAAATTTGCGTGGGTGGAAGTCATCCTCTTGATTGGTCAATAAAATTGCAAAAAGCGTATATCTTTTTGAAATTTGAAAAATTAAGTAACAAACCGCCCGCCTTTGAGTGAATTATATTCGGTAGTTCTTTTTCGAGCCATGGTATTTTTTACAAAGTTTAATGCATACATGTTTCAAATCAAATTTATTATTTTTTTATTAGCCTTTTTAGCTTTTTATTAGGCTTTCTTTTAATATAAAAAACCCCCAAAACACTTACTTGTGTAAGACAAACCTCGATTGTTACAATATTTATATATTTTTTCTATACTTTTTTTGTATTACTCATTTAATTTACGTTTTTTTAATATAAATTTTTATATTCTCCCCACAAGAGAAATATAAAAAAAGCAATAAACACACTTAGTATATCGTATTATATTTTTATTATTTTATTTTCACATTTTAATTATTTTTACATTACTTTCTCATGACATTTTTATACAACTTTCATTTGAAATGATTGGTTTCCATTTTATATATTTAAAACAAATAATATTTATACTTATAGAATGATTGAATGAGCAAAGAAATTACCAACGTTTAAAAAACCTTTCATACTTGTAATTGTATTATCTTAATTATAAATAACGAGGATAATTCCTGATTTTTACCAGTTAAAACTCTCTCTATATTGGTATTCGTCAACTGATATATCGTAATTGCATTACCTAGATTATTTACGTTTCCTTTTACATCTGGAATATAGGCTCCGTTTATAATGATATTTCATACATATTTTATACATTGTATTTGATGATAGCGTATCCGACATTCAATGTTATTTTTTTGTATTAAAGAATTTCGAAAGTTTTGAAGCGTTGAACAAAATTCTTATTTTTTATTTTTTGAATATTAATTATTGAAAGTGAAATACATAAAATGTATTTGTAAAAAAAATTTTCTCCACAGCCACTTTACTTTTACAATATCTCCGAATCAATAATTAGAACAGATAAAGAGATAAGAAAAATCCTTACTTCAAGGGAGGCTACTCATCATTATTGTAAGGGGCGCAATTCTTATACTATACATTTCTAAAGCGCTTCGTATGGCAATATATATTACTGAGCTGAGTTTAGTAAGCCCCAAAGACAAATGAAAGGAGAGAGATTGTCCTGCGCGAATTTTTCAAGCGAGAAGAGAATCCTGGCCTTGAAAACGAACATGAGGAATCTTTGCTTTTATCTAGACTCGGATATCGACCATTTGCAGTGGTGGACACAACTGTCTCAGACACGAGGCAATAAATAATAAAAAAAAATATCATGATGCAGTTATAACGCAATTAATTCTCTGAAGTCGCATTCATTAACATTTTTTTTAAATCGTTTAACCTCAAGCAAGATGGTAATGCCACTAGAACGCAAAGTGGGGGTTACAGGGAGTGAAAGTAAAATAAAATGGGAGGACTGAGGGAAGGACAAAAAATTGAACAGGTTTCAAGAAGATAGAAGAGGGCGACTAACGTTGCATTAAAATTTTTGAAGATTGTAGTTATCAGGGAAGCAGGGAAATGGAAGGGGGTTGTAATGATATTGCCTACTCCTTCGTTCCGGGTTCCCGGAACGTCAATCTGTTTTTTATATATACAAACACGCATGCGCCTTGATCAATAAACATACGCCATGACAGTCCCTTATTCATAACTACACACGTGTTCGAGTTATTATTATTATCAATACACATCCATGCACTACACGGCCTGACATGGTGGCAGCGAGACTGGATAATACACTAAACAACCCTACGAAATCACAGTACCGAAATAAAACAGTGAGTACAAACAGCAGTACATTATTTTCCTTAATCGTCCACGCTACACAAATTCTCGCTCGCTCGCTCACGCCACGCCCGGGCTCACAACATAACCGCTACTAACAGGCAGATATCATGGCTACAGTGTCAATACAAGTATCTATTCTTGACTGGGGGTCGCCAAACATCGCCGAATCGTTCAAACTATTTCGGCAACGTATGGAGCTTTACTTCACCGTCAAGGCAACAAAACACGAATACAAGGTGCCACTAATTCTCCTCGCAGCCGGCGGAGAAGGCCTACGCCGATACAACAGTTGGTCCATGACAGACGACGACCGCAAGGACCCACAAAAAATATTCTCTGCCTTCATGGAGCAGCTCGAACCGGCAAACAACCACCGCGTCTGTGGTATATAATAATCTCAGCAAATACCAACAAAAGCCAACTGAAACAACGGACATCTTCGTTAACAGATGCCGACTGCTAGCAAAGAAATGCAACTTCACTGTCGACGAAGTAAACGAACGCCTCGTTGAGTTACTAATTGCCAGCACGCCCATACCCGAACTACAAAAGGAACTATTGAACAAACCAAAGGGTTACAAAATCGAAGAGGCTGTTAAATTAGCCCGTTCACTTGAAGCATCAGCAATATATGTCAGCCAACTCCACCAGCTACAGGGATCACCACAGATAGCCACAATAAACCGTGGTACACACCAACAGCAAGGGAGTGACAGAAAATACAGACAAGTTTGCAAAAATTGTGGACGCAACCACCGTTTTGGCAAAGAACACTGCCGTGCCAAGAACGACACATGCAACACGTGGCAAAGTAGGCCACTGGGCCACAGTCTGCATCTCAGGGAAACATAAGACCAAGAGACGACAAGGGAAAACCTGGTCTAACGGTCGTAACCAGTCGAGACACCCACAACAGGAGTTTGGCAGGAAAGTCGACAGCGTCGCCAAAAACAATGACCAAGTCATGGCCGACATAGACACAGCGATGGAAAACCTCACCTTTAGCTCCATCGAAACCAACAGTGGAAAATCATCAAATATGAAAGGCCCTCGAAATGAGGCATTTGTTGATTTAAACATCAAGTTGATGGACCACCCAGGCACTCATACTTTCAACCTGAAGGTAGATACAGGGGCACAAACAAACACACTGCCTATCCGCATATTCCGCAAGATGTACCCCACCAGTATAGACAAAGCTGGAAATCCAATACCCGGATCACTCACCTCAACACAATGCCTACTAAGAGCCTACAACAACACAAAGATAAACTGTTATGGCACCACAAATATTAGGTGCAAATACAAGAACTCTCCATGGCTGGATACCCAATTCTACGTGGTTGATGTTCCAGGAGTAGCCATATTGGGCCTGCCAATATTCAGTAGCACAATGAACTGTGCTATCTCAGTCCAGCACCAATTGAACTAGTGACAATGAACTGTGCTATCTCAGTCCAGCACCAACCCATCAACAGTGTAGCTGACCTAATGCACCT
The DNA here is from genome assembly GCA_903632075.3 of Acanthosepion pharaonis. NCBI lineage: Eukaryota > Metazoa > Mollusca > Cephalopoda > Sepiida > Sepiidae > Acanthosepion > Acanthosepion pharaonis. The sequence goes on along the minus strand of CAHIKZ030000924.1, from coordinate 704,302 downwards.
CTAACCTGACAGATTCGACTGTATTGGTGAATTTCGGAGGACTCACAAGCTTGCTGTTAACCCCAATGTGCCATGCCACATAGACCCACCGAGAAGGACACCTATAGCCATACGCGAAAAAATCAAAGCTGAGCTCGATAAGATGGAATCACAAGGAGTCATTCGCCGTATTGAAGAACCTACAAACTGGGTAAGCTCTCTTACATATGTTACCAAACGTGACAACACAATAAGAGTCTGCCTAGACCCACGAGCATTAAACAAAGCTCTCATACGGCCATACCACCAAATTCCGACTGTCGAAGAGCTCAACCATCGATTTGCAGGAGCAAAATTCTTCTCAAAATTGGATGCTAAGTCTGGATACTGGTCCATAAAGCTCGATCGTGAAAGCCAGCCACTAATAACTTTCCAAACGCCATTTGGGAGGTACTGTTTTGAACGACTTCCATTTGTCTGAGTGTAAGTCAGGATATTTACCAACTTGAGATGGACAGGATACTCGAGAAGTGCACTGGAGCCTGTGGTATAGCTGACGATATCACCATATATGGGTCAACAGAACATGAACACGGCGAAAACTTAAAGCGCTTTATGGAGGTCGCTACTCAAGAGGGCCTTACCCTCAACTCGGAGAAATGCAAGATTAAACGCCGGGAAATCTCCTTCTTTGGAAACCTGTATACACATACCGGATTGAAACCTGACCCAACAAAAGTACGTGACCTACAGGAGATGTCAGAACCACGTAACTAAACAGAATTGCAACAGTTTTTAGGTGTGATGACATACCTATCTCGCTTCATCAAGGACTTCAGCTCCAAAACTACCGTGTTGCGTGACCAGAAAGTTTTCAAAGATCTAAAGAGCGAAGTATCTGAAACGTCTCTGCTCCACTATTTTGACCCCAAACTCCCAATTTACATGCACTGTGATGCGAGTATACGGGGGATAGGTGCAGCTCTGGTACAACCGGATGCAGATGGCAATCTATCGCCTGTCACATATGCTAGCAAGAGCTTAACACAAACAGAACAAAGATATGCATGTATCAAGCGTGAGCTACTGGCCATCGTATTTGGCACACAGAGATTCCACACATACCTTTATGGCCACAATTTCCAAGTCATCACCCACCATAAACCCCTTACAATGATTATCGACAAACCGCTCACCTCAGCCCCGGCACGCCTGCAACGGATGCTTATACAACTCCAGGGATACAACTTCAGGATCACCTACAACAAGGGATCTGACAACATCTTGGCTGATGGACTATGACGCCTACCATCACCCGGTAATTCGAACCCTATCGAGCTTGATATCCGGGTTGATACTGTCCGTTTCTCCACTGATCGCATTGGACAACTGAGAAACTGTACAACAGCGGATCCTTTGCTTAACCAGCTGAGAGAGACCATCATCACTGGATGGCCAGAGACAATCAAGCAGCTGCCCACTGACATCAGAGTATTCTGGGGTCTAAGAGACCAGCTCTCGATTGATGATGGTCTTATCCTCAAAGGACAACAAATCGTCATTCCCCAGACACTTCAAGATGACATCCTAAAACAGCTTCATACCGATCACTTAGGACAAGAGAAAATAAAACTCCTCGCCAAGGACACTGTCTACTGGGTAAACATAAATAGAGACATCGAGAAGTTCACAAAGTCATGCAGCATCTGCCAACAGCATCAGCCATCCCAAATGCAAGAGCCCCTTATGCAACATGACATCCCAACAAAGCCATGGGACATAGTTGGCACAGACCTGTTTGATCTCCATGGAAGTCAATGGCTGATCATAGCCGACTATTACTCCAAGTACCCTGTAGTCAAACACCTACCTGCTCACTCACCAAGCAGTGTTATAGTAAACATCACACACCAAGTCTTTGCAGAGTTTGGGATACCATCAAAGGTAGTCAATGGACCACACTTTTCAAGTCACCTCTACCGTGAATTCGCCAAAGAATGGGGTTTCCACCATGAGACCACTTCACCTCGGAGACCACAGGGAAATGGTTTCATAGAACGGCAGATAAGAACTGTCAAGAACATCCCCAAAAAAGCCAAGCAGTCGGGAACAACGCCTGAAATTGTGCTGCTGCACTGGCGCTGTACTCCAATTTCAAACGTCATACCAAACCCTGCACAACTACTCATGGGTAGACGAATCCAATCTCCACTGATTACCAAAATCAGAAACGATCACCAAGATCAGGATCAGATATATAGTGCGATTCAACAACGTCAACAAAACCAAAAGAGGTACTTTGACCGACATGCACTCAAGGAGGAACTACCACCCCTGTACTGTGGCCAAAGGGTAAGGGTACAAAACCCTATGTCTGGAAGCTGGAACCCAGCGACTGTAGTATCCCAGGCAGATGGTCACCGCTCATATCTCCTGGAGAATGTCAATGGGTATGTGCTGCGAAGAAACCGGCAACACATAAGGAGTATCACATTGGCGCCTGACCCACAACCGTCGTAAGACATCACGAAAGCAGCTTCACAGAAATGTGTGACTTTTGTGGATACACCTGTGTGTGCGATCCCAAACATGCCAAATGACCCTCAAAAGCGTACCCTTAGTGGTAGGATGGTGCGACCGCCATCAAAGGAGAACTTATGATGAACACATTCTCATAACCCCACAGCAAGCACTTAATGGGGCAGAATAATCCCCTGCTTTGCTGTAGCTGTTCAGGTAGTCTACCCTGAACGAGCCTTTCTATTTATTTATGCTTGTTTTGTTTTAGAGACCTAGTATTATGATCTTTGTTTTGGAGAAAGGGGGATGTAATGATATTGCCTACTCCTTCGTTCAGGGTTCCCGGAACGTCAATCTGTTTTTTATATATACAAACACGCATGCGCCTTGATTAATAAACATACGCCATGACAGTCCCTTATTCATAACTATACACGTATTCGAGTTATTATTATTATCAATACATATCCATGCACTACACGGCATGACAAGGGTTTCACAGATAGAAAGTGCAAGAAAAGAGACCGCTGGAGTAGAAGTGGCGGCTGCATTTAGCTATTTCAAGAGTAAAACAGTGGGACCTAACACGCTTAAATTCATATAGTCGGAGCATCAGGCAAAAAAACTCGTCAGAACAGTTGTCATGAAAATATTTGTAGATAAGACAGAAGGAAGCTACGTCACGTCGGCGAGAAAGTGACTGAAGTCCTGATGCCTGGTCAGGATCGATTCCATTACGAGATGTACAACAGGAGCACCAGATCAGACATGGCAACAGTATTCAATACACGGACGAATGGCAGATTTGTAAATGTGCATGATGGATTCTGACGAGAAACATTTTCTGGCACGGTACAGTAAACCAACCTTCCTTGCAGTAGATGCAGCTATTGATTCGATATAGTCGTTCCACTTCATGTCAGTGAAAAATGTGAGGCCAAGAAGACGTAGTCTATTGTTCTCCTGGAGTCTCGCGTCAGCCATATGCTTATGGCAGACAGAAAAAGTTCTCTGTGGTGATTAAGTGAAAAGAGTTTTGTTTAGGAAAAGCAGTTTTGTAGCTACATGTTAGGTAAAATATCAATTTTTGAATTGGTTGAAGCTTATAATCTGACAAAACTAATGTTGCTGAAATTATCTTTGGGGAATTATTTCTATAACATTAACAATATACGAGGCGGGGTGGGCGGAGAAAAGTATTCGGCATGATCCACTTTCCAAAATCTGTCCGAACATCAGATATTTTTTAAAACGTATTTTTGTTCATGTCGTGCATATTTTCAGCACTTCTTCGTAGAAGATTCTTGACAAAATCCAGAGAAGGATCTGTAATGTAAGAGGGATGAAAATAACATAGTCCTACTGAGAACATTTCAGCACCCCCTTGTAACACGTGATAAGAAGGATAATTATATAATCCTGTTGAGGATATTCGAAACCCCTTATCATAGATGGTAAAAGGACAGAGAATTATATACTCCCACTGAGAACACAACTCCCCCTCGTATCATGTGATAAGAGAAAGGAGAATCATTTACTCATTGACCACGATTATTTGAATAATAGAGGTGTAAATTTGGATGGCTTTTGATAATTCGATGCTTTCATTATAAGAGATCATCGGTTACTCCATTGACTCATTAACTGCAGAATAAATTTTCGTCATCTGCACTTGAACTATGTGTCTGCAATAGGTAAAATTCCGTTATCTGAAATAAATAGCTTCATAACATTCCTAGTATATTAGCTATTTTGTGTATGTAAGTTTGTATGGTAAAATCGCAAAAAATAGTGACCTAATAACTTTCTATAACTGTTTCAGGGTGATGTTTGTACCATTTTTCTTCATATGGTGCATTGTAATACTGACATATCTTTCAGTGAATATACTGCCAAAAGTTTGTATTCTTTCTGTATCAAGATTGGACAGCTAGGCACTAAGAGGTAAAAAATTTTCAACATTCGCATCATATACATATTGGGTTTGTAATATTCTTTATTATGTTTGTTTAGCAATTCCTGGTAAATAGGTTTTGGTTTTGTGCAGCCATTATAAATGCCTGCGTGTCTGCGTTTAGTTCTGTATTCTTCAGCCACTGATGGGTTTTAAGTTAATCTGCAAAGTACGATGGAGTAAGGGATAGCGGCTCGGATTTAGAAATCGGAGAGCCGAGTTCGAATTCCACGAATTCCACTCGAATTACGTGCTAATACCCTTGGGAAAGGTATGAATCCCTTCCCCCCCCCGCCATGGGTAAATAGCAGGATAGACTGGATTCAGACTTGGATGGCAACTGGTTCACCGCAGAAAGTAATGGCAACCTACTGAGGGAAAAATTCTGCCTCGTCAGTCATGGCACATAATTGACTTCTCAGTACATACTGGCCACGTTAGAATTTTTGTTAAATTATTTTTTAGCAAATTTAAAAAGATTTTTTAGTCATATTTGTCTGTAGCGTACTTTTATTTAATTTCTTAACAGAGATGCTGATTTCCCTTTGGAATTTATCGTTCCTTTTAAAAAAGAAGTTTTTTAAAAAATTAAAAAAAAAATTAATTTTATTTATAAATTGAATATTGTTCTACATTTTTCGTGACAATTAATAACATCCAGTCAGATGTACCTTCTAGATAAGTTTAAGCTTTTACCGCCATATAAAGGCGGTTAGCATCGGCCTTCGGGTGGTACATATTATGTCAAATCATTAATTTTCTTAATTTGAAATCGATTTACTTTATTAAACTATAAGTAACTTCTAGTATTGCTTGTGAATTTATAATCTGATTGTGAGCGCTGAATAAAATTGCTCTTTTCGTCTGTAGGCTTTCTAATTTTGTCTTTATTTCTTCGTCTTTTCGAATAGTTTGTCAGTTCTGTACAACTTAGAATATAGCAAGGTTTCGATGATTAATTCTCAGTTAACTCAAGAAGGTAGAATCCAAGATATTTTCAAACTGACCTGACCTCTTCTTTTCAAGGCTGACAAAAGATATAATCATAATTTTAATACCATTACTGAGGCAGGCAATTATAGGAGATCGGATACCCATGCACTCACTCACTCATTATCTAAATATTTACCAAGCTTAAAATGGACTAGCAACAACCATATGAACAAAAATAACATATATTACTTTTGTGTCGATATCTGAGATTAATCAATGATAAATATCTTCCTTTTTTTCGGTATTAGTTCCCGTAAGATCATAGACTACAATCAGTTCCAGATGTGTCGAGATTAATTGGTTATATTCTCAAAATAAAATTCCACTAAATCTATTTTAACTCATAATAACCATATTATTCATAAAAGCCATTAAAAGCTTTTCTAATTCAATAATGTCTTAGTTTTATTAGGTTTTGTATGTGTTGTAGAGTAGTTTCACAGTGGAGGCTTGTATTTGTACTAAGTCGGTCCTAAAATAGGTTCGACGTACAAAACGTTAGGAACTTGATATAATAGATAATGACGCAGAGAAATCTAGTGGTGGTCGCTGATACTTTTAGTATCTGACTAACGGTCGTCCGACATTGACTGACTGACCAACTCACAGAGCCTTTTAGCGACTATTACTACTACTTATTATAGGTGGGAGAGTCTATTAACTATAGAATAGGTGTGTTCCACTATAACAGTATGTTACAATTCAGAGCTGATTTTCCACAACTATGTGATTAAATTTTACAAAAAAAATCGATGTTTAATATTCTTCAAAGTCTTCTGCTTTTAACTAATATAATCAATAAAAGTTACGCCGTAACTTGTGTGTGGGAGGTGTAACAGACGTAAAAAATATTTTTTTCATGAATGTCTAAAAAAAAAACACGTCTAAAAAATTTCATTCATTTGTAAATAAGTTCTGAAAGTTTAATTAAAATCCGACAATTATTTGATTTTTGTAAGAATTTCTAGAACAATGTGTTTTTAATGCTAAATCTCCTAATACTAATCTTTGGCGGATCCGCTGACAGCGAAAAAGAAAATTTAATATTTTGATGATAAAAACTTTGTTTTCATTAAGTTTGGAGCATTATTTAATCACGGTATATTTTTGGCGAATTAGTAGAGATACCTACCTTGAAAATTAACATCTTACTGAGCATCCGAACCTCATTTTTAAGATCTTATGTAGCACTCACAACTTTTTTATTCTGCGTGCCTGCACGTTAAAAGAAAAAAAAATGTCTTCATGATTTTTTATACTGATCCACTCGATCTCACTTTTGTTTTTCAAATTCAATTTCTTTCTTTAGATTACTTATAAGCAATTTATTTATTTCATTTTTGAATTTCATTTTTATATTTCAAGTAATGAGTCTATTTTTTACCACATTATGGCGCTTGCTGGATGGAACTATTGTCTCTTTTGGTGGCATTGAATAGTTTCTGTCTAGGGATACAGTTATATACAAGAAAAAAAGTGCGGTGAAAGAAGAAAAAAATAGTGAAACAGTAGATGTATCCTGTCCTCTGAAACCACGATGTAAACGTAATGTATAGAAAATATCTCCCGTTTGTATTTCTTTGTTGTTAAAGTGAAATGTCTTAATTTTAAAATATGAAGCGATACTGGAGCGAAATCTTACAAGATGCGTGGAGTACAAACAAGCGTATCCATGGATGGATTTCTCTATCCCCTCTATGGGAACTCCGCCTCTTTTGTCATCTTAGAGCTAGTCTTCCTAAATAGATAATGTCTCTATTTCTACTGTTTTTAACGCTTTCCCCGCCAGACATATGAGCTGACAATTGGACCCATTTCAAGCTTTGAAAGGCATAAAAAGGAACACGATCGACGTATAAACAAGCCTGTAGCTGGTTTTTGAACGTTATATTTTAGACGTGTTTGTTCGTCCGTATCTGAAAAGAACCTTTCGGTAAAAACGTGTATACACGTCTACGCTGGGGAAAGGGTTAATAATTTCTCCCAAAGCAAGGTGTTAAAGCCACTAAGACACAAGGGTGTAAGGAGTTTTATAAGAATCCGAGAGAAATCCTTATTAAAGAGAAAGACCAATTAAGGGGACAGAAGATGTCGATTGGCATTGCATTTAAAAATTTGAAGATCAAATTTGACTGGAAAGTAAGAAGCTGGAAGCGAGATGTGTGTGAGAAGAAACTGTTAGTATAGAACTTATGGTTATATCTAGCAATTTCAAATACAAAACGTTGAGATCTAGCTGCAAATCTAGTATTGTGCTTAAATTCGTAAAGTCTAAGTACCAAAGAGGAAAGGTCATCAGAATAATTACCATGAAAATATTTACAGAACGGACACAGGCAAGCCGAAATGCCAGGTTAGGAGAGATAACATTGCAGATTCTTCTTTGGGTTTTATCAAGAATTTCTAAATAAATAGGAGCACCAGACCAGATGTGGCAGCAATATTCAAAATAAAGATGAGTGGTAAACTTATAAATATGTAAAATAGATTCTGGCCAGAAAAATAGTCTAGCACGAGACAGTGAACAAATTTTTCGTTCTCTAAGACGATTAAAAGAGAGCAGTTTTCTTTGGGAGGCGTTAAAATTAACAAGCCATCTTACCCCAATTAACAATAAAGTTTGATATCAGCTGCCAATTTGACCTTATCGAACCTATCACAAACTTACCGTTGAAACAGGAGTAAGTAGTTGTGTCATCAGCATAGATACCAAGTTGAGAGCTGATGACATCAGGAAGGTCGTTGATGAAAATTAGGAACAAAGTTGGTTCAAGGATAGAGACCTGGGGAACACTCACATTAATGTAAGAAGATATAAAAACCTGGCCGTTCAAGGCAATTTTGATTTCGTGATTTGATAAGATTGAATTAAATAAAAAAATCGTCCAGAAATATCATAAACTTCCAACTTGTGAAGAAAACCAGTATACCAAATCATGTCAAACGCATTTGACATATTCAAAGCAACAGCTCGAGCTCCACTTTTCTTATCTAAAGCGTGACAGACTTTTTCAGCAATAACCGTTAATACATCAGAATTTGGCCTAGAGGAACGAAACCCATATTGTTTGATTGAAAGTTCGGAGTTGATTAGGCCATCTATTACTTTCAAAATGAGGTAGAAGGCTAATAAGTCGATAGTTAAGAGGGTCAGACGATTCGCTTGAGTTCTTAAAAACTGTAACAGCAGAAGAGAATTTGAACGAAGCGGGAAAGCAAGAAACTGCAAAGCATTTATTGTCCAGTTTAGAGCTGATAGTAGGAACCATGAACGAAGTAGAGTATAAGTTGTAATTTGAAGGTCAGGCAAAGATACTCTAAATGTGTCAAGAGTAGTATTGGAAGAGAATTTACGAGCAAAGAATTCTGCTTTATCAGTAGAAGAGGATAAATACCTTAAATTGAGCGAAGAGTGGCGGAATAGAGGACTTACCCATATTTAACATACTATTACAGAGCTGCCAGTAGTCACCAGAATCAAACTTACTAGGGGTTATACAGTGCCTCATTCTATCATCGAACAAAGACTCATTCCCATTGAGGATACATAAATTGTCAGATCAGAGTGAAGCATTAAACAGTATTTTAACACCTGAATTTTACTTCCTTCTAGATATTTATATATAAAAAAGACAAAAAGAAAACAACAAACTTTTTGTGAAGATTTTCACTGGATATGAAAAAGTGGATTCACCATAATAATCCATAGAATCAAAACTCATAGGTTTAACTCATAGGTTTAACTCATAGATTTAACTCATAGGTTTAACTCATAGATTTAACTAGGGCATACTGCAGCATCAGCAGTAAAACGTCACCTTATTTAGATAAAAAGTTATTGCGCTTTATTTGGTAGAATATCAAAAGGCATAATGTATAGTAGGAATTATGGTGAAACTTTTACTGCAGAATCTTGCAGTCACTTTGACCTTTTGACTTTTTTGAGTGTTGGAATTTAAAGAAAAAAAGGCTATTTACAGGACAAGGAATCTAGAAAGCACGATAACCAACTCCCAGAACTCATAATGAAGAGTTGGGATTAGAAATTCTTCCATTTACGACATCATCAGATTACTGGATTATCCTGTCTCGGTAAGTTCTTCATTATTTATCTTGAAAGGTGAATTTTAAAATATCCTTGGTGTTTAACATATCACTGAATATTGCTTCAAACACAAAGTCATTTTGTCAAGATGGAATTCAAAACTTACGAAAATTTTGGCGTAATATAACTAAAAGTCAAGCAAAATATTTCGATGATATAATAAATATATGTACTAGTTTTTATTAATTAACTTATTTTATTAAAAATTGCTGGAGAAATTTCCACAGTATATTCAGTGTAATTGAGTGTGGTGTCTATTGTGAAAAATAGTTTTGATGATGGATCAGGTCACTGCCATGGTTTTATTTATTAGTTTGAAATAAAATCTTGTAAATCGCTCAAGAACTGAGTGTTGAATATGAATGTTTTCAGTAAATTTCTAAAAGGACAATGTAGCCAATTGTGATAAGGAATAATGTAAAATGTAAGTATTTTAATAATGTTTTTATCGGTGCAGTAAGTATCTTATATATAGAAAGGGTGAATAAATACAAAAGAACGCCCGTTATAATTTTACATCAAGAACGATAAATATACAGAGATGCTCAATTTAAGTTAAAATTAAGTTGATGTCCAGTGTATATAATTGCGAAACCAGCCGACCTCATTCAGCTTTCGATCGCTTTTTGTATTTTTATTTTTATCGCTATTGTTTTTAAATATCCCACTTTGGTTTTGTGAAGAAAAGAGATACTTTGCATGATCCTATACGTAAATTTTACATTTTCGCCTGAATAGAAAATAATATAAAACCGTTATTAATATGAAGAAGATCCTCCTTTAGACAAAACGTGTCACGTAGGAGTTTTCCATTTTGTTCTATTATCCGCTATTAGTCTGACATATACATTTCTATATCACACACACACACACACATATATATACATAAAGTGTTACCCTAAACATCATAGAAATTTGACGTATTGATCAGTTGAACAATCTGTTCATTTGATGAGTGGCACGGCATTTCCTGTGCCTTGCTGAACATTTTATACATCTCTCGAAATCGCTTCGCCTTGTAATAAAGAAACTCATTTTCTATCATTTCCCTTCTTCGAGTTCTCAAGTTTCAAAAACTTATTGGTAGCGTCTCTTTTAATTACTTACTCAAATTCTTGTTTTTATTTAGACTTTTGAACAATCTGATTTTTTTTTTCAGTGAAAGACTTCGGCAAATTGTTTCTGAATGAAAATTAACTGATAAACATCTCTTTGTTCTGATCTATTACTAAATCATTCCTCGCCACAATATCCAATCAGACAGAAGACGGACTCGTTATAACCTTATCGTACATCTTTTGCTCTTATAGCTATCGGCTTCTCAACAATATTTAAGCTTTTCATGTTGCCAACAGTGAACGAGATGCTCCATTTAACATTTGGGTTTTTTGAAAAATATGTCTTTCTATGACTTAAAATTCGAAGTGCATCATTGCGTCGTTGGGGCTAGATGTTGTGACTCAACTACTAAAAATATACTACATTTTATATTGCCAAATGAAAAGATCTGGAATTATCTTCTATGAACTCATGCCAAAATAGAAATTAAAAGCGGAAGAAGGAAATATTTTCCTGCTTGCCTGCAAATTGTTACTGCTTACTAAACTCCATCTCTACGCATCTTATTTTTTAGCTCTAGATGCTACCACTCAAAAGTAAAGATATGATAATTTATGATAATTAGTCATACAGATTTTTGCAGTGATTTCAGTTTACGAAGCTCGCTAACTTGCTGTAGAATGTTCTTTCAATAGTTTATATAGAAATTCTTAGCACAAGCTAGCTTACAAGGAGTGTGCTGAAAAATTCTTAATTCGAATCACTTCCCAAAATTAGTATTCTGAGGTTTGATCACTGAATACCGATATTTGAATGTAAAACAAGCCAAGGACTTTTCAACATTCTCTTCATATCATGCATGATATAACAGTGATATTGTAAGATATTGTAAGAAATATAATTAATACCCTTCCAGTGATCTCATATCCAATATTACAATTACACAAGGTGCACCAGTAACTTTTGAGTGGATATTTACAAGGAATTAGACCATACTCTTCACCCATCCCAACGTACGTGTATGGTCTCACAATAAGCCTTGTATAATGAATATAACATTTATATTTAAATGACAGTTCCTTGGTTTAAGTACTCAAACTCCCATAATTTCAGAATAACCGATTTGAACAATTTTATATCGTTGAACAGATTCCTACAATTGACAAGTAAGTTTTGCATCTAACAATGTTTTTAAGTTTTTAGGTAGACACATACAGGTACAAAAAAGAAACACCTACATAGAAACATAAAGTAATCGTAGCATAATGATGAAAAGAAAATCATTTATTTTACTTAACAAATGTTTATTTTTAATATAATCTCTTTGTGCGTCAATGCAATTAATTCAATTATGAATAGTAATCACATAAATTTAAAAATTATACAGTGAAAATTTCAAATCAAAATTCACTTGATAAATGTCAAAGAGTTAGCGATTCGCCTTATGAGGAGATTTTATGATTTTAACCGTAAATTTGGCGCTCATTTTTCCTGGTTTGTCTAATCTTGTTTTCGCATTTGCTCTTATCAGGATGTCTATTTTTCTATGAATTCCGTTCTTAAAAAGCCAACTACCACGTTCTTTCTTTCTCTCTCTACTTTTCTTTTACAATTCATTTCGTATTTATTTCCATCAACTTATACGTGATGCGAAAACAACCTATTTTCTATCTAATATTCTCAACAAAAATGTTATTTGCAAACTAATATTTTAACATTTCAATACATGTATCGCCAGGCACATATTCTGGCACATTTAAGAGATTTCTCAATTAGTGTTTAATTCTTTTCTGATGTTTTCTTACTCTAAGGCCCCTTAGCGGATTTGCTTAAAATCTGTTATGCAAAATAATTCAGGCTGATTTTGAAAAAAAAGAAAAGTTTGACTATAATTTCAGTAATTGCTCACGTAAGGTTTACATTTTTAATGCTATTAAATAAAGATTTTTTATCAAAAAATATTTTTGACGGTTGAAAATGTGTCAGTAATCGGAGGAGTATAAATAGAAAAAAGGGATGTATTGACTTGGTAGTTTGAAAACAGAAAATCAATGAAAATTCAATTTTATAAAAGCATAAATGCACCAAGTGAAACTGATATGGTAACTTTGCAAGCACTCAAGATATTGCAATTCACATAATGGTGAACGCTCGCATTCGACAGTATACAAGCTCACATGCACAAGATAGATACATGCATGATAACACATCCTTGCACATAAAGACTATTCATAGTTACAAAAGTTATACTGGGAAATACTTTTTTAAAAAAAAACTAATCTTATTTTAGTTTTGACATGATTAAATGTATGGGGAACCCAGCAAGGATCCAACATATTATGAATGATTTTTAAGCCCAACTTGCTAACCATTACACTATGTGAAGGCGTCCAGGAAGAGTTGTGAAAAAACATATACGTACATGTGTTTTCCCAGTTTCGTTCACTTTATGTAGATATTTACAAAGCTTAGTTTGGCAGAGAGTGACAATAGGAGGTACTGAGTGAGAATAAAACTCACTACACTAGAAAAGGCCTATGATAATTAGCTCGTTAACCATAGTTGCATAGTAAATGTTCTGTAGATATTTGAGATTTAGTCACATGACAGTAGAGAGTTGTTAAGGTAAGAATGGCTTGTTTTTATAGAATGATGGTTAGTGAGACAGTATGTGTACCAATTTACATACAGTAATATATACAGGCGCACGCGAGCGAACGCACATCCGCAGAGACGGGCACATGGCCGCATGCACACACAATATAGAAGAAAACTTACATCAGTGTTAGATATGCATAAAATGAAAAAATCGAAAAAATATAAGCAGTAAATTGCTGATACACCCTGAAGAATGGATGGACAGGTCCAGCTACCAAACAATGGAGTCGGGATGCTGAAGGTAGCATCAATCAGCTAATGAGGTATTGTAATTATTTACACTATTTATATTGTTCTAACTGTTGTCCTAATTTTGTTGCCATATTCACGACATTTCGACCGATGTACGCTCCGGCCTTCTTCAGGTCATTGTAATTTTGAATCAACCCGTAGCCAGGTATTGAACTCACAACTCTTTGGGTCAAGTCACTGAATTCAGCCAACGTTTTTATCTACTGGTCCATGTGTTCATTGCCCAGTGAATTGTGATTTTAATACCTGTCCCAGTGAGTTTTGAGTTCAATATCTGGCCTAGGGAGTTGTGGGTACAGCAAGAGTGAACCTTGGAGAATTAAACGGGAGATAACAGATACTGAGATATTCAGAAGAGGCATGGCACGTGGTACTAGTACAATCTACCCCGGTGGATGAAATAAAGGGGTCGTTCCAATTACCTGAAGAAGGCCGGAGCTTACAACGGTCGAAACGTCGTGAATATTGAGGACATGTATGTATGTATCTATGTATTGGGTCTTCTCTCCCAGGTATAGGCAAATAGCAGGACAGAATGGGTCCTATAGCCTTGGGTGGTAATCGGTCAAGGAGAAGTACAACTCTGGATTCAAAACCTGAGGAAGATCGTTTGAGGACCTTGTAGCACACTGTGCACCGGTTCTTCCAAAAAGTGCGTTTGGTTCAACATTATAATCAAATTATATGTGCTGGTAGTCTGGTTGTTTGGTTCTAAGAACTAAGCTGCTGGATCCTCATACACCGAAAAACGTTACTTTCATGTAGGGATACCCGGAGTTACCTAGGAAAATAACTTTAAATGCAACAACAAAAGAAAAATATATTTTTTAGCATATTTCTTTTTAGACACCATAACAAATGAAAAAAGAAGAATGTTATTTATACTATTTATACGTGAAAAAATTACTGTAACTGAAAAAATATTTTGACTAAAAAAAACAAATGATCTAAATTTTTACTCTATTTTTAACCTCATGTAAGGCTCCAAAACCACTCGAGGTTGAGGGTTATTGAATGGGGGTTGATTTATGAACATGAAACATCCTTTCTGGAGTCTCTTCCACAAAGCAGTGGCTTTTGAGAAGAAGCTATTCGAATAGAACTTCCTTCTTACCAACGGAATACGAAGGGAATGAGGATGGTTCGCTCCTGTGTCAAAGGTATGTCGGATCTTAAGTGTAAAGATCTGAACTGGTGGAACGAAGGCATGTAGCGCGTCGGAACATTTTCCATGGAAATAGCGATAAAGTTGGTAAAGCATGGGCCGGATCACCAGCCGTGTTGGGTTTGTACCAAGCATTTTGGAATTCAGACCCAAATATTTTATTTTGGTTTCATCTGATCAATTAACTTTTTCCAACATAGCTGGAGAGTCTTTTAGATGTTTGGTAACATACTCTATACCAGCTTTGGAGTAGTTTTTCTTTAAAAGTGGCTTCCTGCTACATGCACATAAATACATTCCTTGTACAATGGGCAGGATATTATGGACTTGCGCACTTTAATACCGCCATGATGAATAGACTATTCAGGACTTCAAGAGAAACTTAAGGGATGGCTTTCGTTTCCCTGACCAGTTTGGACTTTATTCTTACTGTCATCTTAGACGAACGTTTTATTTTTTTTGAGATTTGCAGTAGTACTATGAACCTACCACTTACTGATCATAGACGCCACAGTAGTTTTCGATACCTTTAATGTTATTTGTTTGTTTCTTTCTTGCTCAATTTGGGTTCTTTCTTTCTTTCTTTCTTTCTTTCTTTCTTATTTTTAATTTTATTTCCCACAAGTTTTCTATTTTTTCCGTTTTTTTCTTCTTATCTTCTTACCCTCGAGCTTTTCTTGTTTTCTTTTTTTTTTACTTTTCTTTTTCCTGACTTTAAAAAATTTAATTTCTTTTACATTTTTTCCTAACAAATTCTTTGTAGTTGTTTCATACTCTTGTTCCCGCCTTCTAAGGTTTCTTTATTTCCATCCATTCAAGATCCTTACCACATTATCTTATTTTTCGATCAGTCTCTTTTTCATTCTTTAACTCTCTCTCTGTCCCTTTTCATAAATACTATCTTTATTTCTGCTCATTTCTCTTTCTCTTTATCTCTTTTTCTTTTCAACTAATCTCTGCCTACTCCGTCTTTGTACCTCCAACATTTATTCTATCTTTTATATGAGGTGCAAATCCTTGGATGCATATAAATACGGATGTGAATTTCTGACGTAAATGTGGATTGGTCGAGTCCAACTCAGGATTAGATTAAGGTTAAGATTATCCAAGAACCAGATAAGCTTCTATTGCATTCCTGGCGGCTAATCCCGTCTCAGCGTTCTAATCTAACCAAACAAATTGATTATAGAGTTTTTCTTTTGCTCGAGACCTGGATCCTTTACTGACCAGCGATCTTAACCACCAAATTATAACACTTATCGCCAAATTCTTTATTGGATACGTTATCTATTCTTGCAGCAAATTCTGCTATACATTGAGAATTCACCTCAGATTTTACAAGTAATACACATTTATATATTCTACATTTTTTTGCTTTTGTTAGAGTACATATTTGATTAAATGAACATTTGCTTGCGTGCGCGTGTGTGTGATCGTTAAAATGCGAATGTTTTGAAATTATCACGTTTTAATTTTTATGAGATTTCATGTGTAGATGTGCAATGTTCTATTAGAATTAAGCAAGTGGTTTTTCTAGATAGGGTAAACATACATTCCTAAATTTGAAACTGAATAGGGTTGGACAATTCACCCACAGCACAGATTCCACTTTAACTTTGGATAAAAGATTAGGAGAAGGAAATCTTTATTGCATTTTAGAAAATCTTTTTCAAATAATCAAACTGGCGTTAGTTTGCGTATTACAAACAACTTGTCTCAAAGAAGCCAATTTTCTGCAGTGCGTAGCATTAAAACGACAGGTATTTTTATTCCTTTGTCCCTTTTAATGATTTTATGTTTTCAGTTATTTCGTTATATTAAAAAGCGAACAGAGAAAATAACGTAACCCTCAAAATAAATAAATGTCCTTAAAAATATTTGATTCTGTTAGCACACACACACACAAACAAACACACACGCACATTCCGTAAATAAGAATCCTGTGTCTAAAAAAGCGAACGGCAACAGATACTTGTGTATTTAATATCGATTGTATTTAAACTTATTTTTTCTTAGCAATATCTTTTCATTAAAATGCAGACACAGTGGATATTTTAAATTTTACAAGAATATTAATATAGTTCCAAGAATGTATTGCCTTAAATTTTCTATAGAGTAAATAGAAGCCTATGACGAGCCTATATATAAAATTTCTCGGCATTTCGCTGTAGTGTTATGGTTAGTAAGCTTGTCTCATTAGATTAGTTACGACTGAGCAGTGAGTTCGATCCTCACAGGGTGCCCCATACTTGCAGCTTTGTGCCACATCTAAGCTACTCTTAGTAAATCACTATATACAATTTTGTTAGTCTTTATGCACGCACGCAGATGCGTGCACGGAGCTGGACGACTGCTTTTAATCGACAACCTAACGGTGACTGACGAGAATGCTAAGCTGATAGCATGAGGAATAACACAACAGGTCAATATGACTCATACAACAACCATAAAAAACCTCAAGTCTTTTGTGCCGTCACATGCTGCCTTGGCTGTATCAATAACTATTTTAAAAGATGATCAAATTTTGAAAGTTAAAATATTCAATACTACTAAATATAAGTTTTTGGTGTTTAAAATTCTAACCTACTTCACATTTAAAAAAAAATAAATCAAGGTTTTTGATATAAAATAAATAAATAAAATTTAGAGCGCTTTATAACTTCATACTAAAATAAGTGTTTTGGTGTTTAAAATATTCGCTGCCTCATATTTCTAAATTGAAAAACAAACTTGAATTCACGGATCTCGATAATCTTAAACAGATAACTTCTTTTGACACAACATTTGACTACGTTTCAATCTAAAAGGATTTATTGGGAGAAAAGAAGACGTCACATTTTGTATGCAGAGTATTTTGAATAGGCAAACGAAAAAAAATACAATACTCTTAATGTGGTATTGAATTTGTAGAGAAACATTTATTACAGTGATTAAAATACTTTTCACAATATAGAAATTGTCCAAATGACAGTGTAGGCCTTGGACAAAATGTTCCTTATGTGCCTCAATTATCAAGACAAGTTAACAATTCTTTCAAATACATATCAGTTTTCTCTTAGAAAACTACAGTTCATGTAAAGTAAATGTTTTAACAACAAAGGGATTTGAACAATTTTCTCTTAGAGCAACAGTTCATATAAAATAATTTCTTAGCAACAAAAGAATATTTAGTTACTTCGAAAAGATCATAATTCAAAATCTCGCTGATTCAACGGTTGAAATTTAAAATTAGAAGGTGAATTTTGAAGTTCGAAGCGGATTGAGAAAAGGTTGATCTACCGCGGCGAAGCTGCTTTTCTGGGTCCTTTTGACGAATGTTCAGATTTTGGGAACAGGCTTCCTCAAAATTGAGTCGTATTATGAGAATTTAGAAGATTCTTCTATCTTTTTCGTCAGTAAGAGCAGTAGCCTTTTCACAACCCAGGTCGCCACGTGGTCTATTTCTTTTTTTCAGTAACAGTATACTTTACGCGCCGAGACGACCAAACATTTCTCCCTGATGACAGCCTTTCGCCCGTGTGGCCTAATCGCTTTTCAGCAGCAGCGTCTTTTGTGATCTACCCTCTTTTGTCTTTGCGGTCAAAAATTTCCCACTTATGCAGCAAACCCGTGGATCAAAACCGACTTGTAAACCAATTCTATACTTTTATTTCCATTGGTTAAAAATCGAGTCATCATCCAATCAAACCACGCTCGTTTTCAATTCAAATTTAGTTGTTTTTTGAAAGCATCAAAGCCGGGAGCATCCTGTAAAATTTTTGCCACAGAAAGTTTAAACCGTCTGGCTCGATTTTCGTGTGATTTTACATCAATCTTGAATTTTTATGCATCAATTTTCATTCATGATTTTTTAGAATATACATAGAAACCGTTTGGATTATTCTTTAGTTACATTCTAATTTTCTTAATTAGTTTTTAATACATTCCATATATTAACTTTTTTTTTATTAAAATAGTTTCTATATTAATGTTTACGCAATTCCATGTTTTAAGTTTTTTTTATATAATTTTATATTATCGTTTTATTAAAATTGTTGTTATTCCTCTCAAAGAATACAATCTTCACAACTCTCACTGTATACCGCTTGAACCTGAAGCAAATGAATCATATTTTTAACATATAAAAGCATTGATTTAGCTTTAAGTAGCAACATTCAGAATTAATTTTAGATGAATCAGTTTTTAATATTTGCCGAGGCGATGCAAGGCGTCGCAGAAGAGCAATTCTCATCATAAGTCATTTCTATGAACTTAGTAAAATGTCAAAATTTGGTCAATAGGCTCCACATAATCTGACTGGTTCTCATGAACTCGTTCCGTCGGATTATCACCTTTCCACATTTTTACACTTCCTGGACGAGAAACGGTACATAAATTATGGAGAGGTTCAAAAAAGATATATAGATTTTTTGTTGCGAAACCCAAAGAATATTATACCCAAGGCATTAATAACTTGTCTGCTTGATAGGATTATGTTATCGAAAATAGAGGAAACAATTATTTTGATTGAATTTGTAACTGATCATTAAATATAAGTCCATTATATCTAAACTAAAAAGCATACAAAAATCTTTAGACATACATAAATATATATTGTGAGTGTATACAAATATCCCGGTTTATACACATGTACATATACGTATAAAAAATGTAGACAGCTGCACATACATAAACACGCACATATATTATGTGCATTTTATTTTTCTCTTTATAAATATACATGTGCATATATAAACTCGTCAATATTTAAACCTAAAAAATATATCTATATAAATATACACCTACATACATACAGAGATAGAGATAGAGAGAGAGAGAGAGAGAGAGAGAGAGAGAGAGAGAGAGAGGAAGGAAAGGAAAGTGAGAGAAAAATTTTGAAAATATTAATATAATCATTAAAATCATTAATATAGACTGGATTATTTCATCTTTACAAACGGTTCTCAGGTGGATACAATGTACTCGACTTTCGCACAATTTCGGAAAATAACACATAAATGGTAAAGCAGATGTCAAATAGGAAACGTTAGGCAGTTTTCATTTATCTCAAAGAATCGATGTCAGCAAATGAAGCTGTCGCCTCACATGCACACACACGCACACGCACGCGCACGATCTCATACATTCTCATGGAAGTTTTTCATTAACCAGCTGCGTAGCATATACACCAGCAGCAGCAGCAATAACAACAATAACGACAATAATAATAATAATAATGATAATAATAATAATAGATTTGAATGTTTATTATAGTTTCTATCTTGGTTTCCTCTTAGTTACTAGTCACCACAGTCACTTGACCAGCACCTGCACAATGAAAAGGATACGTATCAATCTATTTTAAATGTTTTATTTCACAGGTGTAGAGACATGGTTTATAAATGATTTCTCATTTGCCAATCGTATTGTATCAGTCTGCATCTTAAGAACCAAATGGTATTTTTATAAGATTGACAAACAGACCAGTTCATCAAATAGTGCAATTACTATCGCTCTATTTTTCGACTTTATCATTGCCGTCTTCATCAGAGTATTGCTGGACCTTTATCAATGTGTTTGCACTGCATCGTGTACTTATTACAATGTATAAACATTAACACATAATTACATATGTTTATTCTTTTATTCACTTTAATTCACAAGGAGTCATTTATTCAGAAATAACAATCCAAGATAAAAGAAGTACTCTATACTATTGTGTACTAAATACAAATGCCGGCATGATTAAATTATTTCCACAACTCCCTCGCCCCTGGTACTGTCCTTATTTGGTATTAAACGCTCGTTATTTTTGAAAAAATCAGAAGACACTCGTATCCAGATTATTTTGTTCCAGTTTTTAAATTTGCATAAAAATTCACGAGGATGGATAGGCTCCGCCAGGTTTACTTTACCCAAGAGATGCTATACATGAGTAAATACTTACTGGTACATGTGGCGGGATCTTAGATAAATGCTCAGCTACATAGCGACCCTTTGACCACACTCAGTTATGGGAATGAAGATTATGATGAAAAATTTGTATTGGAACATTTATTTGAACAGAAACGTAATTTGTTTTAATTTGTAAAGTTAAAAAAATTACTACCCATATGACTATTTCAGACACCAGTTGTATTTGGTACAAAAAGTATCCCCTGAATATACCCTTTTACAATTATATAGTCGAATGCATGCAAATATACAGACTGCTTGAAGGGTAGAAAGATTATGAAACACAGGTTTGGTTAGATCTCAAAACTGGCTTCTATCCGAAATTGGTGAACTTATATCGGGAAGAAGCTTGTGTAGGGCCTCATTGATTCATTATACGTGCTTACTTGTTTCTTTAAACTATATACGTGTATGTGTGCGTTTGTGTGTGTAAATGTGAGATAGAAAGAGAGAGAGGGGATATGAGAGAAAGAGTGGAAGAGGAAGAGAGGGATAAGCAAACAGAGGAAATAAAGGAAAAAGAATAAGCAAAGGAAAGAAAAAGTACTAAAGATTCTCATTTGAAAGTAACAAGCTATTCAATAGTTTACTTTAAACTACTTTTGAAATTAATAGGAGGAAGAAAACAAGCATTAAGTAATGAAAAGCTGTGAAACTGTAGGAGAATGAAATAAAATCAATAAATAAAATAATAATAATGAAAAAAAAAAAAGAAAGGAAAAGAAAAAGAAAAACATTTTCCCATTATGCAAGCAATAAAGGTACCGGAATTTTATTACTCACATGGCTTCGTTAAGTTCCGTTACATGGCGTTGTTTAAGCCTATAAAAAGACAAAACATTTTCTTCTTCGTTCCTTTTCTTTCCTTTGTCCCAAGATGAAGTAGAACGTGGAAAAAGGGTGTCTCCGTTGAGGCATGTTCGTTTCCCCGATCCACTGGCGATTGAACACTCTTTTCACTTTCCAACGCATAGCGTTCGCGCGTGCCTTCCAGGATCTCTAACAATGAAGTGAATCAACCATTTCTTTGGTCGTTCCAATTTAGCTCAAACATTATAATCATGCTTAAACCTCCATTGATGAAGTAGCTGTTATGGAGTCCTCCCCTTTTTCCTATAAGTAGACTCGACCAGAGTGTTACTTGGACTGCTGCCGTTAAATACCCAGAGTCAGTCAGAATATAGGGAGATTGAGAGGAAGACTGAGATTGTGATTGAGTTGGAGGTAGAGTAATAGTGTGAGGTAACCGCTTGTAGAAGTCAGTTACAAGCACGTAGACTCTAAGGAAGTCCTACTTCGAGACTGTATATATCTATATATTATTGCTACTAACTGCGTTCCTGGATTTACTAACAGTATTACCTATTGTATTATTGTGTAAATACATTTAATTTCTTATCTTAAATTCCTGCGTTTGTCATTCTTTGGAGACCGAATTTCATCTCGGAATCCACAACAGTAGCATAAACTTTTCTTTGGTCGTTCCAAATTTGGGCATGGCTGACTTTAGCTCGGCCATTATAACGATACTTTTACTTAATTACCCTAAATCCTGGACCAAAGAGAAAACGGACAAACCCAAGAGACATTGAAAAATTTGTTCTATTACAGTTTATAGAAAAAAAAAGAACGGCCCGTGGTAGAAACCCAAGTTTTTGTGTGCTTTTTCTTAATTGCTTACATGAGAAGATGTCACCATCTAAAATACAATACACATATAATGGGCTGGATATTAATGACCTGAATTAAAATGCAAAAAATGTAAAACGATAGAAACTTGAGACACGTATGGACATAAATAGCAAGAATTTGTATTTTCTTTTTGTGATGTGAATCACAGAATATGAGTATGGTGTGTGTAAAAATGTTCTCAGTGTCTCTTTTGTTTAAAAGTCAGTGCTTACTTGGTTTGGTTCTGAGAATTTCTTTTGTGAGGATGGCGTTTTAAATCGTCTGTTTTCGATCTTCACGGAGCGCTGGCTAGATGTGTGTTTCTGTACTGCTACTTGTCTACTGGTCCCTCTACGTGCTGGAAAGGTCGTTTTTACAATCACGAGGGTTAGGATGATGACGTATCATCACTGATGACTAGGTTATTTTTAGAATGTTGAAATATCATCACCATTTTTGGGTATAACATACACAAACTCGCAATACTGTGAATGCCCTAAAAAGCATGTGTTCTCAAACCCGAAAAATAGCAAATACGCACTTAATAACATGTGTATGAATGAACTGCAGAAAGATCATATATATATATATATATATATATATATATATATATATATATATATAATTTTTACATCCATCTGCATCATGTTTACATACATAAGGGGTTGCCGAAAAATTCATGGCCCGACCAAGTAGCCGCCGCTCTCTTGTTTGGTCATTTGGTAAGATTTAAAGAAATGCAGACAGGTAAAAGAGGAAGGGATTGACTAAAATGTGAAGCGATAGAAAGAATGAGCATCATAGATAATGTAAGTACGCATAAAAGAATAAAATAATTAACTGTAAGAAAGATGTGCTCATCAACAGGATGCATAAAATCAAAAGTGGGAACACTCATATTAGAAAAAGAAAAATACTTCAAAGATGGAAGCAATACATTGGACAACTCTTTCAGTATGAGAGGTAGAAGCTGATTGTACATAAAAATCTAGAAGAACCTAAAATATTAGTCCAGAGTAAGATTAGCTCTGCCCACGATGAGCAAGAACAAAGCAGCAATACCAGATGGGATTGTAAAAGCCTTACACAATTTTCGCATCGACACGATTACGAAAATAAATGGATACATAACAGTGGTGACATACTGGAAGACCTTAGTAAATCCATTTTCGTAGAGGCACCTAAGAAGCCAGATGCGTATGAATGCGAGATACATTGGACAATCAGTTTAATGATCCACATGACTAAATTTATCATCCGAATTCTGATGAATAGAACGCGTAGCAGTATCAGATAGGAAATAGGGCAAGAACAGTGTAGTTTCGTTAAAGATATTTGTATACAAAATGCGATATTTATGACTGGAATATTATCAGATAGATAAATAGACAGAGAGAAAGAGAGAGAAATACAAATGCAGAAGGAAGTATACTTATATGTTATAGACTACGCAAAACATTTAAAGTACTGCGATACTGCATAAATATCTATTTGAACTGCTAGAAAAACTTGATTTAGGAATGATATTTGAATAATTTAGAATATTTAAAGGGAGAAAACCGCTTACCTACTTAAAGAAAATGAATTAAGTATTCAAAAACAGAAAGGGACGTAAGACAAAAATGTGTCTTCGCGGCGGATCTATTCAACCTTTACAGCGAGGTGATCCAAAGAGAACGACAAGTCCTACCAGAATTCATTATTGATGGCACAATCTTAACAACATAAAGTACACTGGTGGTAGCGTGTTGATGGCAGACGAAGAAAGAAAACTGACAGAACTCTTGAACAAATTAGTAAAGGAATACAAAAATAACCATTAACTGTAAGGAGACAAAAGTCATACTTGTCAGCAAGAGACACACCCCAAGGTGTTAATTACCAATTGGAGAAGTTAACATTAAGCAAGTACAGAAATTTAAATATCTGGGAAGTGTTTTAAGAGATGACAGACAATGTGACACCGGAATTCGAATGTGCATTGGAGTAGCAAAAGATGCCTTCCCAAAACTAAACAAAACATTAAGAAATAGGACATTTTCGTTAGAATAAAAAAAAGAGCTCTGAATTGCTCTGTAATATTGTAGTGAATGGTGGACGGATAAAGAGAAGATGTGACGTCGTCCCCCGGTCGCAGCGCCAACTGTGACGTTCTATCCTGCTCTACCACGGCGCCAGTTGTGACGTCCTCAAACACCACCACTTGTGACGTCTTCGCCGCGGCGCCAGCTGTTCGCTCCTCGCTGCTCCGTCCGGGTGTCGCTGCTCCAAACGTGACGTCCGCCTGTCGCGTCAGTCGTGTTGTCTCGTCCTGTGACGACCAACGGGCTTGGTATCGGTCGCGGCACCCAAATGTGACGTTCTAACCTTTTGGTGATTCGGGTGGGAATCTGGTTAGATTTGATATCAGCCTCGTCGTTCCCAACTCGCTTCCAACGCCTGGTTACCAAGGTAACTGCATTGATCTGCCTACCCACGCTGTGAATTGATCTTAGACAGACGAGATCAAACAGTGGTTGGGTCCGTAATGCAAATTGAGTTCAACTGGGGTGATAACACACAAATATGCATAAAATAAAATAAAATGAAAACTCAAAAGTTCAAAGTATCAAAAAAAAAAGGTAACAAACTTTATGTCTAGTTGTTCGATACATAGGACTGCATCTATCTCCCGACCCGTTCTGTGGATTGTGACACGTCGTTTTCGCTAGGGCAAGTTTTAACGCTTCAAGTTGTTTGCTCTCTAAGAAATTTGTGTTTCGGTGTGTCTTTGGACGAAAGTCGAAAAAACTTATTTCGGTGGTCTGGTCCTAAGTCGCTCTTCAAAATAATTGTTCTTGGTTGAAGAGGAGTCTGGAATTTTGCGTGAATCTTGGTCAGCTATCTCGAGGCGGCTTCAACTCTGGAAACTGGAGCTCGAACTTTCTGGACACTCATCTCTGCCGCCAGGGCCCGAACTGATTTCTGCCTGTTGGGGCCTGGCTTTTATTGACGCCGACCAAAACCGGGGTGGGTCTGTTGGCGTCAGGGGTTCCTCGATAATTCTAAATACATATCCACCTCTTTTATTTCTGGTTAGGATTTTCCACTCTTTTCCATTTTTGGTAACTTTTTTTCACTCCCACTTTCTCACCATACTTCTGAGGGGCGTGAACTGCCCTCCCCACTTCTTCGTAGCAGCTTCTCATACTTATACTCTGGATGGGGGCGTCGACAGCCTTCTTCGTGCGTCACGTGATCAGTCTCGGCCAATGAGGTCTTGGTCGGGTATCTTTCCTCCTCCTTCGTGCGTCACGTGATCACCACTTGACCAATGATGTCTTAGTCGGGCGTGAACAATCCGCGGCTTTGTTTCGGAAAAAAAAAATACCTTGCTTAACTAAAAAAAAATTATCTTTTGCTTTTCCTTTTCTTCCTTAATCGCCGTATCATTTCTCTGGCCACCAACGGGAAAATATGAACAATGGGGTCATAATTCTTGTTCTACACGTGGCTTACGTCAGGTATTTTATCGCTAATTTATCAAGATGGTTGGTATTCTTAACATGGCCTCAAAAAAATTATCCCCAAGTTTTCAGTCAGTCTGACGTCTCCAAGGAAGAAAGAAAACACCCCTGGGTCCCCACCCATTTTACTTCGGCACATATTCCTGATAACATAAATTTATTATCGCAGGCAAAAGTTGTTTTGTCGAAAAGAATTTAGTTAGCGAGACTGCTTGTGTGGGATTTTAATTTCCATATCTAACTAAGGCTCTGTAGCTACACCTGTGTTTTGTCAATTATCAAAATTAACGTTTTCAAGTGAACTTTCTTTGGCGAACATTTCTTGATAACACAATTCCATTCGCGCAGGCCAAGTAGGAAAATCGGTCAACGATTACTCGTAGGTGGCCTTTAATTTTCATATCTGTCCAAAGTCTTTTTTAGTCGCCTGTTTCTTTTCGTCACTTATCGAAATAACATTTTCACTTGAATTTTTCCCTTGGCCGGTGGTCTGTGTTGATAATAAGATGCCTTCTCGTACCAATAGTTTGTTTTCATATCCTTAGATAACACTTCCCTACCCACTCAAATCTCATTGTCATTGTAATGACACTCTTTCGCCATTTGCCACATATCAAAATAACCCTTTTTTTATTGCCTCTTAGCCGTGTGTGTGTTCGCTTATCACCTATGATTCGGATCTCGCCTCACTTTTCCCTTCCTTTCTTCTTTTCTTTCTCTGCCTCGTAAATGGTGCCACAAAGACTTAAGTCTTTGTGGCACCATTTACGAGGTGCAACAGAAACGTGGATTTACAGAATTAAGTTGCGAAAACCATGGACGTAGCACGTGAGCAACGAGGAAGTTTTAAGGAACCTGAAAACAAAAATGGCACATACTTAGAATAAGAAATAAAGTTGAAATTGTTGGAACATATAATAAGGAAAATGTCTTTGAAAATTCGATCTTAAAGGACAGATTGAAGGTAAGAGGGACATATGAAAACAATGCATAATCTACCTAGTGAGATTGAGTAAATGGATGGTCGAACAGTGTTTCGGAGTGATAACAAAAAAGACAAAATTTGTGTTGCACTTGAGATCCGGAGTGTAACTAGACCCAACAGATGTTGAGGTATAGATATAGATAGATATGGAACTTGATGTGGGTTCTATGGTCCATTAATATAAATGTGTGTTAACATCAGTTATATTAGAAAGAAAAATCCTCAGCAAAAAATGAAACACAGGAAATTGTGGATAGACATAATTGCCCTCGTCATAAAGAAGTACGTTTGTGAATTTCTGTATCACACTTTCTATTATGTATGATCATACCGCCCAGATAGTTATATTTCAGCACTTGTTTAATTTTGACGTTACCGATATGTAATGTAAAATGGTCATTCTTCAAAGAAGAATCTGCAATGTTATTGGTCCTAACGTGGCATCCCGGCTTCACTCACTTTCCCATCGCTGTAATGTAGCTTTCCTGTGAATTTTCTATAAATATTTCATGATAATTGCTCTGATAAACTTTCCTCTATGGTACATAGACTTTATGAATTTAAGTTCAGTACTAGATTGGCGACAAGGTCTCATCATTTTACAGCTGATTTAGGTAGATGTCACCATAAATTCTTTACTAACAGTTTCTTTTCTCGCACTTCTCGACTGTGGAACTCTCTCCCGGCTTCTTGCTTTCCAGCCAACTTTTGTTTGCAAAAATTTAAATACAATATCACAATCGTTATCTACTTTCTTCTTGACTCCGCTTCTTTTATTGGTCCTGCTCTTTAATAATATTTTCTTTTCCTTCCTTATTCTTTGACACTCAGTAATTCTGTCTGTCTTAGTGGCTTCATTGCTTACTTGGGATAAAATGTTTAAAAGCCCAGTAGATAGATTGTCGGTAGACATTCTTTAATGTTGTGTCTATTCGGTTATTTCTCAGCTCACTTCATTCATATACACGCCACGCACTGCTTAGATTTCCAAGATTTGACAGTTATGTTACTGGAAGTGCGAAAATCCCACAAACTCAGTGAAGGTAATTAAAGAAATGCGCACGAAAATAAACACGTGCATGCACGCACACACGGCCACACACACACACACACACACTCTCTCTTTCTTACATACACACAAATATATATAAAGTCTCTCACACATATACACAAGCACTCCTAACTCACGCAAGCTCACGCACAAACATTCTATGATAATGTATAGTAACCATTATATATATGCGACACGACACACACACACACACACGAATGCGTGTACACATACTCGCATACACATATAAACACATGCGCATACATGAAGCAACATCCAGACACAGCAGCGTACACAAACATGCACACACTTACTTTAACGGACACAATCTCAGTTGTTCATGAGATTACGCATAGAAATGTACACAGAGCTTAGGTACCCGGATTTCATATTCAAAGTGTGAACGTTTAGAATTCAATTAAACTGATTAAAGAAAACACTTCTTTATAAAACGACCTGCTAACTTTTGTAGAAGCGACCACCTACTTTTGTTAACAGTGGTGTGGAAAGTAAAATGCTCGAAAGACCGTGCCTTGAATCTCAGATTGCATTGAATGAAACTCTCGGAATATTTAAAAAGACTCAGCCATTGCATTATTGATTGGAAGGCTTTTAGAAATTCTATAATTGATCTGAGGGATCAATGACGACTGATTTTAGGTCAATGCCTATTGATTTTAGTTCATTGATCGATGCATAAGTGTGATCGTGTTGGATAAGTAATGTGGCGCTGATTTATGATTTGCAGGTTTTGGTAATCCTGTCATAAATATTTACGAATGCTTACATAGATAATATGTTTGTTGAAGTAAAGTTATTCATATATTTATTTCACAAGTTGCCGATATGGAACTCAATTTTCATCGAAGGTTAACCTTCGCTAGACGTTCTTCACTTTGTGTGAAACTTAATTTCCTACAATCAGATGTATGTACACAAACATGTATAACGAAACTGACAGATAAATGTTCAAGTAGAAACCTTTTTTCGAATACTATCTACATCCGTCTACAATCTTTTATTTTTACAAAGTGTATTTTATATTCCATTAGTAAAACAGGTGTGTGAACAGTCCACAAAATGTTTTCTCTAATATTAGCAAGTCGAATTTTTACGATTGGTCTAGTAGCTTTTCTAAAAAAGTTTCTATATAGTTCGTATGAATTACAATCGTATAGCTGTAAAGTAAAACCTGTTTGTAATAATTGTGGTAGAAAAGTATGCAAATATTACATTTTTTCATTGTTTGGGATATTAAAAACTGTTGAAGTGGAGTGATCATAAACTGTTTTAAAATATCACAATGAAAATAAAATGAAACCTATTTTTGCATATTTGAATTTTTGAAACTTGCAAATTAATTTTATATTAGCTTTTTAATTCGGTTTTCCAAAATAATTTATTTTCATTTTTATTTATCTTATAAAAACTAGAAAGAACAACTCAATACGATAAAAAAAACCCCAAAAAACCCAAAAAACAATTCACCTCTTGACCTTCATCGACACTTGATGATTGTTTACTGATCACAAGCAGTGGATGTGGCCAGAGTTAGCAGTGGATGGGACCATAGTTAGCAGTGGATTATGCATTTTAGCAATGGTGATAACTGTGTGTGTAACAAACGATGTTTGGGCGGGCCTGTACAGCTGTCGACCTACGAAAGGAAGATATTTTCATGCTCCCAATATTAGTTGCAGTTTACGTGGAAACAACTAGGAAGTATTACTTTCGGAGCATAGTGATATATATATAGTGATTTTCCATGCGTAGGTTAGATGTGGCACAAGGCAGAAAGTATGGGGCACCCAGTGAGGATCGAACTTACTACTCAGTCGTAATCTAGAAAAGCTTGCCAACCATTA
Organism: Acanthosepion pharaonis; assembly: GCA_903632075.3. Lineage (NCBI taxonomy): Eukaryota > Metazoa > Mollusca > Cephalopoda > Sepiida > Sepiidae > Acanthosepion > Acanthosepion pharaonis. Next base: position 674,605 of record CAHIKZ030000924.1, on the reverse strand, counting down.
CACCGCGTCGAGGTTCCCCTTCATATATATATATATATATATATATATATATATATATGTGTGTGTGTGTGTGTGGCTCCCCTGTATTTGTTTTAGTTTCCGTAGAATCAATTAAGAGCTATTATTTTCGGAGCATGCATGTGCGTGCTTGTGTGTGTATCCTTGTGTGTGTGTGCAAATAGATAGATTTGTGTGTGTGTTTGTGTCTGTAATATATGGTTATCTCTGTTATAAAGCGCGTATAGTTGCATGAGAACAAACGGAACAAAAAAGTACCGCCAGTGAGCTGGAAAGAAAATGTTGTGGATCCTGCGTGAAAAATAGGTATCCAATAAATGACAAACGCAAGTATTTAAGCTAAGAAATTAAATGTATTTACACAAAATACAAAAGGTAATGCTGTTAGTAAAATCCAGGAACGCCGGTTAGTAGCAAATACAGATAGATATATACAGTCTCGAAGTAGGACTTCCTTAGAGTCTACGTGCTTGTAACTGACTAAGAGGTTACTTCACTCCATCCGACACTCACAGACGACTCGTGTACGACTCCCCTTCTCTGCCTGACTGTGGCTATTTTATGGCAGCAGAACGAGTCCATTATATCCGAAAAGGGTGGACCCCATAATAGAAAACAAGACGTTAAAATAAAATTGAAATGTAAACCTATTACACCTTGTTTTAAGATAATTTCCCTATATATATATATATATATATATATATATATATATATATATATATATATATATGTGTGTGTGTGTGTGTGGGGACTTTCCCGTTGTCTTCGACGTACGAGGTTCCATCAAATTAGCTCCTAGAAATGAATAGTCGTATTACTCGCACATATGATTTGATTATAGTGGTGAGGGCTTGTGCAGAACCATTCACACTTTTTGGAAGAACTGAATATGGAGAACTGGCGCATATAGTGTGCCATGGGATTCCAAAACAGCCTTCCTTTGGTTTTGAAATCAGAGTTGTATTTTTTATAAAAAGATTGCCAGCGAAACTAAAGAACCCAGTCGTTCCTATTATTTTACCCATAGCTGTGGAGAGAATAAACGGTTTTATACCTTTCCCAAGGCTATTTACTCATACCAATCGCATGTGATCTACGCTAAATTCAAATTCACCGGATATTTTTTTAATATAGATCATGACACGAAGTTGTCTACATATAAAGCCTAGGCAATTTCCTTGTATGCTACATTATTTCATAAGATGTTCAACTTTCTTAAGAAGTAAAAACAAAAGAGGTGGGGGAGGTAATTTACTATAATACTAACTAGTTATATGCTTGTTCAGATTTTTATATAAAATTTTTAGTTGACGCCTATTTTTTAAAAGTATTCTGCTTTCAAAATTAAATTAATCTTTCACTCGCCAGTAGTTTAACATTGCCCGAGGAGACATATCAATGGTTTTGAAACATAATTGCCATTATGCTGCGATTTTTAACATGTTTTAATATCCTAAAATGAATAATATTTAGCTTTACTGCTTATTGAGCCCTCTTTTAAATTAAATGCTACGTACAGTGTAATTATACTCCATTTTTTCTCATTTTACCCGATATATATATATATATATATATATATATATATATATATATATCAGGTCATCCCATAAGTTCTGTCCGAATTTTGAATAAAGAAAACAAGTGACCAAATGTTACATTTAATTACAGATTCAATCAACAATGTATTTTCCCTGATTATCTATGACTTCCTTCCATCTATTAACAAGATTACTAATGCCATTACTGTAAAATTCTTTTGGCTTTGATTCGAAGAACTCACAAATGTCAGTTTTAACCTCTTCCTGTGTTACAAAAGCTGCTTCTTCCAAATGATTCTGTAGGCTACGAAACAAATGGTAGTCTGAAGGAGCAAGATCGGGAGAATAAGGTGGATGAGGAATTTTCTCCCAACCAAGTTCGTCGTTCTTTTGTGACATGATTCTTGCTGTGTGGGGTCGTGCATTGTCCTGATGAAACACCTCTTTTCGATTCACTAGAGCAGGTTTTTTTCCTCAAAGCTTGGTTCAAACGCTCTAATTGCTGACAGTATATTTGAGCATTAATTGTTGCTTTAGGTGGTAAGAATTCAAAGTGGATTATTCCTTAGCGATCCCACCAGATTGAAAGAAGAATCTTTTGCCCATTAAGTTCCCTTCTCGGCTGTGGCTGGGGTCCTTCCCCTTTACCAAGCCACTGTCTACGACGCTTAACATTTCGATAAAAGATCCATTTTTCGTCGCCAGTTACAAGTCTATCCAAAAAAGGTGAAACAATTTGGCGAGAATGGAGAGAAGAGCAGATGTCAACTTGGGATTTGAGGTTGTTTTCAGACAAGTCATGAGGCGCCCATTTTCCAAGTTTAGGAACTTTTCCAAGTTGTTGAAGATGACGATGAACAGTTGTATGGTTTGAACTGAGAACCACTGCCAATTCCTCAACTGATAAAGCAGGATTTTCTTCAAGAGCTGCTTCAAGAAGCTTTTCATCAAACTCAACTGGACGTCCGGTTCGATCTTCATCTTCAAGAGGGAAATCTCCACCTCTGAATTTTGCAAACCATCTTCTGCAAGTTCTTTCATTCACACATTCCTCTCCATAAACTGAGTGAATATTTCTAGCCGCTTCGGCTGCTGAGTTTCCTTTCTTGAACTCATAAAGCATTATGTGCCTCAGATGATTCTTGGGTACTTCCATGTTAGCAGGGTTTAATCAAACAAAATTTAATTTTATTGTTCTCTGAAATAAAATTTGATCAGTTTAAATGCATCTAAACATAAAAATAATGTTCAGCTCCATTAGACATTATAAAATGCTTTTAAATTTCGTTCATTTTAAAAAAAGTTAAAATTCGGACAGAACTTATGGGATGACCTGATATATATATATATATATATATATATATATATATATATATTCCCATACTTAATACTTCTCGTTTTCACTCTCGCATGGTCATGTGTGACGTCATGAGCTGCGGTGCGATTTTCGTTTCCAGCGTCTCATATGCACGAGTTTGTCGCTGCTTGGAAATCTTCCATGTAAACAAAACAGACTATCATTATTGTTTTGTCCGTGTAATATTTAATATGTTGTAATGTAATTGTTATCTTTCATAATGGCTTATGTAAGCCAAAAGCTTTGATAGGATTAAAAAATATGTATCAATATTGTAATTTTCTTTCTTCTTTTAATGATAATGCTATTAAGCTTATCAGACGATATGAAAAGAATTTACATAAAATAAATAGACAAAACTTGTCTGTATTAATTAATGAAACATGCATCAATATATATATATATATATATATATATATATATATATGTATATATATATATATATATATGTGTATGTATGTATGTATATATATATATATATAAAATCTGGGATCGTAAATTCCACATAAATTTTTCAAATTATATGTGAGGGCTGATGTTCAACGACATTTATCATAGGATGTTTTTTTTACACATTTTCTTGTGTTTTGAGGGTGATTCTTCCTTTTTACGTGTCGTGTCCCTTCAGGGCGTAGGCAGTCGTGGTCCTCCATATCTCCCTGTCCCTTGTAGCTCTTAATAAGTTTTGATTTTTCTTATTTATCCCATGCCTTGTTTTGCCATTCATTTGCCCATCAAGTATGGCACGCACAGCTTTCCTCTGTGCCTCTTTCCCTCTATTTGTCCTGTGAATATCAAAATTTCCAAGTCCTTCTTCCTCATTAAGCGTCCCAGAAATTTCAACTACCTCTTCCTGATAATAATTATGTTTCCTTCTCTTCAAAACCCCCGTCGTTGCTCACATGTTCGGCCCATGGTATCCTCAGTATCCTTTTGCAGAACAATATTTCTGTTGCTTCAAGTCTCTTCTACATCTTCGAGAAGATTATCCAGTATTCTCTGCCATACAGGAAGGCAGATATCACGTAACAGTTCAGTACTCTTTTCCATGTTACCAATTAAATTTTTCTGTCTCTTAATACTCTGCTTAGCTTTTGGAATGCTTCTTTGGCCATCTCAATGTCTTCGGAAATTATTGTGTTTTGTTATTTGGCTCATTAAGCTGATTGTACGGTGGAGTTCACATTCGTTTGCGCCTGGTTCCTTAGGCAGTGATATGAAAATAGATCTGCTTAGATCTTCCGGTATATCACCTTTATTCTATATTTATTATTTCTCTGATCTTGTCTATGCCAAAATCATCTAAATCATCCAGTATCTCTAGTACAGTTCTGTCTATCCCTGTCGCTTTTTTTTTCTGTTCAATTTGGCCACTGCAGCTTCTCCATGTCCATAATCGTCTTGGATGTTCTTGGAACCAAGTGTTGGCTATTACCTAGTTATTCGTCTTGAACCATTGGACCCATTTTTTCCGCGTTCGTTGCGAGTTCCTAGTGCGAATTTGTAAGCTATTTCCTCATCCCTCTCCTTGTCTACTTTAACATTCAGGTCTCCCATGATAATAATAACTTCTTATGATTTACACAGCATTGCCATTGTCTAGCATGGAGTAGAACTAGTCGATTTTCTCTTCCATACTTCGTGCTGTCGGTGCATACACAATAATAATAGATATGTTGAAAGGCTTTCCTTTCAGTTTAACTACAAGAATTCTTTCAGATGTGACAGTGTCCCAGAACGCATATATTGACACATTGATTTAGTATCAATCCAACTCCTTTTTCATTTTTAACTCTGCCCGCATATATAATCCTGTGGTTGTCTCCGTTGTTTGGCCACCTAGTTTCATATACACCTAAAATGTTGACATTTAACCTTCTCATTTTTAAAAATATTATCCAGCTGTTTAACGTTCTAGCGTTCCATGTCCCAAGAATTATTTTTTTGTTTGATGCGAACAGTCGTTGGTTGACGGTCAGGTGACACCAGTTGCACATGTCGCTCCTTACCGGGTGAGAGTTCGTTCTCATAGACTAAACCGCTTCACGTCGTTAGCTTTCATGTTTCGTTTGATAATTGCCATGATATTTCTCGGGACTGAAGATGATTCGTTAACCTAAATTAATCGAGACTCATCGACTAGTGTTGAAACGTGCATACCACTTAGACGTGTGCTTGAATATTTGCCAAAAGCATGACAAAACATTTCTATCATTACTGTCGCAGATTTGACGAGCTTCACGTAAAATTTAATGCAGGTACGATGCATGAATTTGTGAACCATCGTAAAGATCACCAGTCATTCCAAAAGAAAATTACAAAAGCTCGTGTGATAACTAAATACCAAAATGACTAAGTAGTCAGATGGACTCGGTTAACTGAGTAGTAATGAGCGAGCGCAATCGCAACACATACGGTATGGAAACTTTGCGATACCACCATATATATATATATATATATATATATATATATATATATATATATATATATATATATATATATATAATTCATGCACACACACATTCATATACCAATCTAAGCATGTATATATATATGTGTGTGTGTGTGTGTGTGTGTGCATACGCATAAACATGCAGACGCGCGCACACAAATACATGCACACGTGTATCTGTAATTAATATATTAATATAAAAGCGCAGATACACGTGTACATGTGTTTATATACGTCCATCTGTATGTATATGTGTATGTATATACATATAGATAAGTATACATGCATATATATATATATATATATATAATATATACAACTATAAATAAATAAATAAATAAATAAATAAATAAATAAAATAAAAAAAACTAGAACGCCAAAAAAAATAAAATCGGTGGCATGTCTAGAGTTGGAACAACTTGCGACAAAAACAGCAAGTCAGAAAAAAAAAAAAAAAAAAAAGGAAAAATAGTAAAAAAAATTAAAGAGCGAGTGTAAAGGGAAAAAAAATGAAAAACAAAGAAAACAAACAAAAACGACAAATGATCACGAAACCCCCACATGTACGCACATCCGTGTAGACTGGAGCGCGAACGCAGATTCGCAGAGACGGGCGCATGGCAGCACGCGCACAAGCGCACATACGAACACAAAAAATACAGAAAAAAACCTACACCAATATTAAATATATGCAAAAAGGAAAAAATCGAAAAAATATAACCGGTAAATTGCTGATACACCCTGAAGAGTGGACAGACAGGTCCGCCTACGAAACTACGTAGTCGGGATACTGCAGGTAACACCAATCAGATTAGTGACAAACTTTTACTCACATTAAGCCTACACACACACACACACACACACACACACACACACACACACACACACACACACACACACACACACACACATATGTGTGTGTTTGTGTGTATCTCTCTCTTTCTGGATGTGTGTGTGTGCGCGCATTAAGGATGTCAGTTTTTAACAAATTATTTAAATGAATGTTTTCTCTAGTCTGATTTTAAAATTTTATTTATTTACAGTCAAAGAGTTAAAGTAGTATGTTAAAGTAAAGGGATGAAAATTACATATTAAAGCCGAACGAGTTAAAGTTGTATAATAAATCCTTTTGACTGCGGCAAAAAGACCAATTCGCAAGGTTTATTATTCTTTTCGGCAGGATCACAACTCATATTTCGTCGATTAGACAAAGTCACCATTTGGTTTCTATCACATCTAAATGAGATTAATGACGAAACATTTTATGCGAGAAAGTAACCATCTTTTAAATCCATAAAACTGTTATGCCTGTAATGCACATTACATAACTTTACACTATACATATATCAGTATACATTATGACTATAATGTACAATATCTTAAGTATACAAATGATCTTCACGCGTAAAAAGTCAGTTGATATCTTTCAAAACATTCGCGCCTTTTAATTAAGACATGTATCAATCTAAACACGTAAAAAAAAAGACCAAGTGAAGTCTTTTATATTTTGCATATACACCCATATATATATATAAACAAGTACATACGCACGTTAGTACTAAAACAATCTTCCCCAGTATGTAGCTGTTGTTACGCTTTCTCTCAGACAGAGACGTACACAATTGCGTCGTTAAAGTAACGCATTAACACATTGAGATACATTCACACTTACAGACATCCAGTAACGAATAACTTAATAAAGTGAACTAGTTTCTTAAGGTTTTGTTTTCCTCAAAACTTTCTGTCTGGATATGGACAAATGCTTTTATAGCGATGCCTATAGAATCTTTACATACGCATGTCGGTATTGATCTGTGTGATTGATTTGTCCTATAAATCAACATTTTTCTTATAATCTAATTTGTACCGAAGCGCTTCAGTTCACCTGCTTGCTGCAAAGAGAATTTGTTTGAAAATTATAAATTGTGTGGAACTGCTTCAACAATGAGAATAAGTGAGAAGCATTTATATGGAATGAGAGAGAAATAGAGAGAGAATGTATAAAAGAATGAGGGAGAGAGAGAGAGAGAGAGAGAGAGAGAGAGAAAGAGAGAGTTGTGTGTGTGTGTGTGTGTGTGTGAAATGAAAAAGGAGAAAAATGGTAAGAGAGAGGAATGAGAAGTGAGAAGTTCTAAGGAACAGAAGTAAGGAAATAGAATACAGGAAGAAGAGAAAGAGAGATTGTGAGTGAGTGAAAGAGAGATTGAAATGGAGAGAATATATATATATATATATATATATATATATATATATATGTGTGTGTGTGTCTGTGTGCGACTGCGCATCGCGGAGAGAAATTGTAAAAGAGAGATTACTGAGATGACGAATGTAGAGAGAGAAAATGAATATGTTGACACATCAACACATTGAGGAGTCATATAGCGTCAGGCAATAATACTTTTTTAGTCGAGGATTATAAAATATTACAATTGATGTTAACGCATGTTTATATTAACGCACGCTAACGCCAACACAAAGTTCTATCTATCTATCTATCTATCTATCTATCTATCTATCTATCTATCTATCTAGTTTGTTTTGTTACCTGTTTCACTCTATTCATTATCTATCTATCTATCTATCTATCTATCTATCTATCTATCTAGTTTGTTTTGTTATCTGTTTCACTCTATTCATTATCTATCTATCTATCTATCTATCTATCTATCTATCTATCTATCTATCTATCTTCCTCTGTTCTTATCTATCTATCTATCTATCTATCTATCTATCTATCTATCTATCTGACTCAACATCTGTTGGGTCTAGTTCATTCCAGACCTCAAGTGAAACTCATATATACAATCCATTACTAAAGATGCTGAAAAATGGTCAGCTCATTTTTCGCTCTAGGAAGTATCTAAACTCGTCTGCAATATTTGACCTCTACAAGAGTTAGATTTGAATAAAAATGTAGTATTTCTGTCATATCTTGGCTGAATATATTCAATCCTCACTTTCCAGTTTTGATAGAGCTCAAAATTGTTTACCTGAACTTGTGGAGAAAGAGTTATTTTCCACACTGCAACCACTTTAAGAAGAAGCCTGTTACTATTTCCATGACATGTGTTTAGATGAGGTCCATTCTTTAGTTTCACCAGTTCAGACCTTCACAGATATGAGCCCAAGAATTTACAAAAAGAATATGTCAGGACGAAGTAACTAAACTCTATAGAAAAGCTCCAGCTTCTTATATTGGAGAAATTAACAAAGGAGTCAAATATATTATAGACAAAATGGGCATCAGTGATAGAATCCAAAGTATATGTAAAAACAGACTTTTCTGACTGTCAAAGACCACAAAGATGATTTTCGCAGCTATCCTACATTCCGTCTTATAAACGTAACAAAAACGGAATTGGGTAGAATAAGCTGAAAAATAATACAAAATGTATGCGATCTGCTGAGAGTGGCTACACAGATAAACCAATGGCGGGGAACATATGAGTGCATCTCCTGGTTTAATATTGTTGAAAATAAATAAAAACAAATATTCATAATATACGATATTAAAAACTTCTATCCATCAATTTCAAAGCAAGGATTGTTGGAAGCATTACATTATGGTAATAGCTTTGTAGATATTTCATCAGAGCAGATGGAGGTAATACATCATTGCCGTAAGTCTGTTTTGATGCAAAACAGAGAAGCACGGATAAAAAAATCATACGAAGACGCCTTTGATGTCGTCCAAGGATCTTATGATGGGGCAGAAATTTCCATAAATATCGGTATCTACATATTAAGTCATATCAACAAGATTGTATACGTAGATAACCATGACCTCTACAGAGATGATGGTCTGATTATAGTGGCTGAAAATAAAAGAGCTAACTATGCAATTAGGAAAAACTGTTTAAGCCTTTTTTTAAAGCCTGAACTTAGAAATTATCGTTTATATGAATATGGTTCAATTTTTAGACATTGAATTCAATTTATTGCTAAGTACAGTCTCACCGCACATGAAACCAAATTCGGTGCTAAAATATGTAAACACCAAGTCCAACCAGCCGAATAGTGTAATCAAACAAATCCTAAAGGGAATTGAATGCCGATTATCAAGGAATTCTTCGTCAAGGGAAATATTTAAAGAAAGGGAAAAAGAATTTGTAATTGCATTGAGATGAGAGGGGCATAAAACCGATCTAAAATTTAATCCCCAAGTTAACCAAACAAATACAAAAGATAAAAAAAAGAACAACAAGAAGAAATATAATATGGTTCACCTTCCTCTCTATTTAATTTGCAAGTGAAAACAAATATAGGAAAAATTTTCCTTAAGATAATCAAGAAACATTTCCCGAACCTTCAGAATTGTCAAATATTTTCAACAGCAACACCGTAAAACTGATTTACAGCTGTACTGGAAATTTGGATAACATTATCAAAGGGAAAAATACGAAGAATCTGAGGGTAGATGGTGATATCAGCAAACATTGTAATTGCAGAGAAAAAACCAAATGTCCATCGAACGGAGCCTCCTATATAGAAAACGCGATTTTGAAGCTGAAGTTGAAGATGTGGATGGAAAAAAAATGGATTTACGTAGGATGCACCGAAGGGCCCTTCAAAAAAAGATGTTACAATCATGTTTCTTTATTTAAGCTACAAAACCAAAGGTATGTCACGAAACTTGCTGACTACGTCTGGAAATTGAAAGAAAAATAATAGAAGTCCAAACGTAAGGAGGTTTATACTGAAAAAAGTGAAACCAGGACGAACTCGAGGCAATAGTTGTAGATTGTGCCAAAAGGAAAAGTTGATTATCGTAACACATCTGGACAGAAAACAACTACTCTCTGTGAAACTAATCCCAAATCTTCAGTCTCTTCTACTGAATTCTCTGTTCCTGGATATCTTCCTCTCTTTCGATGGCCTTGATGTTCGCAAATATCTCCTACTGGCAAAGGAACTGTCTCTTGTGTCCCCGGATTGTCCTTACATGTGCTTCCGACTTCCACTATTAAATCCAGTCAGTTATCTCTTCTTCATTTATCATTCCCTTTCATCTCATGACTTACTTGCTAGATAGAATTTTTGATAGTACAGATAAGACTCTATCTCTACACTCGTTTGCACATATTTTTTTTTGTGTTCGTCGACTTCAAAACCCATCATGTCAAGTAGCTTTATCCCTCTAATGCCACTGACCTCGCTGGCATTCAGACTTTGAACTTCTCAGTTGCTCAATCTCTCACTCAAATAGTAGACATCCCCATTGACTCTGATAGATACGCTTCTGTACTTGATCTCTTTCTTACTTCCTTCCTGGTCTTACGTCGTGCTCTGCAGCTCTGTTCTCTTGGCAACTCTTACCACGCGGTAGTGTCTATAGATATAATTTCACATTAGGCAAGAACCCCCTATTAGCAGAACATATTTCTGTCATCAACGCACTGATTGGGACTCATTTCGTGATTTCCTTCGCGATGCAACTTGGAATTATAATTTTAATTATCATGTTGAGAAATGTGCCACTGATATCTTTTCCTGGGTGTCAGCACGCAATACCAAGTAAAATTACAATATTTTTTTATTCTCTCCAGTCTGTTCAGCCGCTATAACCCACAGGAATCACTTTCTTTACCAGAGCGACAGGTCCGATTTTAACATACGTCTCTTTGTCACCGTTTGTAATGAGTGCAAGCGTGTCCTCAAAGAAGCAAAGTCAGTATTTGCTGATAGAATGAAACACCGTATAGCCACTCACAAGTTTGGTTCTAGAGATTACTGGCGGCTCTACAAGAGTGTACTGAACAAAAGCAAATCCTCTGTCCTTACACTTTTCAATCAATTTGGAGTATTGACATCTACTGCAGATAAAGCAGAGTTCTTTGTTCAGAAATTCTCTTCCAAATCCATTCTCGATCCAGCAGTTGTATCTCTACCTGATTTCCCCGTAGGACAGAATATCTATTGAATAATATGGATATAACCCCGTCCATGGTTTTTGCTATTATTTCTAAACTAGATCCCCACAAGGCTTTCAGATTCGACGGTATCCCTGTAATTGTCCTAAAGAAATGTTTTAAGAACTCCGGGGAACTTTCTGGCCCCAGAAATTATCGCCTGGTTAAACATCTTACGTCAGACGGCCTCCTTTCGGATAAACAATATGGCTTCCATTGCGCCAGGTCTGCCGCCGATGTGTTAACGGTCATCACTGAATTTGTTTATCAAGCTTTAGATAAGAACGGTGAAGATTGAGCTTGTGATATAGATTATACCAAAAGCCTTCGACAATGTTTGGCATGTTAGCATTCTTTAGAAGCTCAAGGTCTACAAATATTTGGCTTAATCTAACTCACCCTTAACAAATCGTGTAATGAAGGTCGTGTTGAACGGGCACGCTTCTAGATCATTTCATATTAATGCAGATGTCCACCAGGGTTCTATCCTTGGACCTACGCTGTTTCCGAGATTCATCAACGACCTTTGAGTTGTCATCATTTCCCAACTAGGTATTTATGCAGATGACATAGCTATTTACATCTGTCTTAGTTGTAAGTTTGACAGATCCGACAAAGTAAATCTGGCAAGTGCCTTCGAAAAGTACCTCCAATCAGTAGTTAACTGGATTAAGGAATAGTTTGTAAATTTTAATGACCCCTAAACAAAACTGCTTTTATTTAATCACCACAGAGATAAGCTCCAGGAGAGCAAAACTTTGCGCTTTCTTCGGCTCACATTTCTCACTGACATGAAATGGGGTGATTATATTGAATCAATTGCTAGTACTACTTTAGAGAAAGTTGGTTCACTGTGTCGTGCCAGTCAATTTTTCTAGTCAGAATCCATCTTGCGCATTTATAAATGTACCTTTTGTCCGTGCATTGAATACTACTGCAATATCTGGTCTGGGCTCCTACTATATATCTCGAGATTCTTGACCTGGCATCTCAAATTCAGTTACTTTATGACCTGCGTGATATAGCTTCCCCCTGTCTTTTCTACAAATATTTTATGGCAACTGCTGGTTTTTTCCTTAGTGCATCGACTACATGCATTTAAGTGTGCTACTATATTGACAACTTCTAGCTAGATGTAACCGTTTCTTCTATGCTAATAGCTTTTTTTCTCGCACTTCTCGCTTATAGAAACCTTTTCGATGTCTTACTTTCCAGCTACCTAAAATCATCAAAAAAGTAAATACGATGTCAATCAACATCTTCTGTCATCCTGGATTCTGTCCCTTAATTGTTCATGTCCTCACTTCTCCTCACTGAAGTCTTCTCATTCTCTTTCATACTCTGTAATCCTTAGTAGCATTATCGCCTGGTTTGGGGTGAACTGATTGGAAAAAATATACAGCAAGAGATAAAAATACATTATTTATAATATAATACATTATTATTAATATTTAGATCTGTTATTGTTATAACGTTTCGACCGTTTTCCCCTCCGGTCTTCATCAGGTGTATGTCGATCCGGTTAACCTACAGGCAATTCCGAACTGAACCTTTTATTTAATCTACGCCAATGCCTAAGGATATCTCGTCTAGTTAAAGTACACACTTCTCGGCTCAGAGATTAAACTCATAATTACTATGTAACCAAATTTACGAACAAACGCTTTAATTCACTAAGCTATTGTCTCGTGGTACAATTTTCTGGAGAGAACCTAACCTGCCTGCTCATGAGTGCTGCTGACTGCTTGACTGCCTTTCTCTTTTGTTATAGGTACTGCCGCTGCTGCTGAAACTTTGCTATCATTTGTCTTTGTCTCGGCTCCCATATAGTATTTTTTTTTTTTTGCTAGACCTACTAATGAGGACTTCATAGTCTCTCATATGCGCTTGTACTTTCAGACGTCTAATTCTCCAGTGTTCTTCCTTGTTCCGTATTTTCACCCCATTCAACAGTGGCTGATGACTACCCTTTCCTCTCCATACATTATCAGTCACGCCTCATTTCATTGTCACTTCGGCTTTTCGATGTTCCTCCATCTTTTAGCGGGTGGCTTGTTTCACCCTTTTTGGCACAGCTGCAAGGAATTTGAGTATACACCGTTTACTGTGTTAAACTTTGCTTAGCAGAGATTTCTCCGTAGGGTGGAGCTGCTTTTGAATATTGATCTGATAATGTATGGACCAAAGATCTGAATTGTTTACAATAATAATGCTAACTCCTCATCCCAGAAATTCAGACAGAAATAAAATGATATATTTGCAAATGAATAGCATCTTTCGTAGATACAGAAAACAGTTTCCTCGCACACAGCGATGACGTGTATGCTACAGTAAAAAATACACTTTCGTTAAATATTAAAATAGATTCCCACTGAAGGAATTTTTTCTATTTTAAAGATAATTTTATTTAGAAATCCGCCATCTTCTGTTATCTTGTTGAGTACTAGACTTTTAATGTTCTCTTTCTTCTCAACGTCTTCTTATTTTATATCCCTCTCAGTAACCCATTGCCTCTTAGTGGCTTTATCACCTTGCTTAGGTTTAAATTATTTATAAAAACAAGAATAATATGATTATAATAAATTTTTTTTGTTAAGAATCAAACATTTGCATTTGAATGACAAACTTCTAATTTTATGTTATAGCTAACTCTCTGTATGTATCGCTTCGGCTTTAGCGTCTCTTATCTGCCATTACCAAATGTTACGGCATAAAGGAGGCACAGACATGTTAAACGCGTTTCTATTTCAGCAGTAATTTTATTTTCGTATATGTAATGTTAAAACTTGCTTTAAACTTTAAAGGAAGTTATTGCTAGATTTAAAAAAAATCAAAATCCATTTAGCTATCGCATGAAATAAACAATAATAACTATGGATACAAAATAAAAAAGAAAGTTTTTGATCACCTCTTCCACATGGGTAATATCAAACTCTATGCCAAAGACAACAAGGAGTTGAAAGTTCTCCTCAATACTGTAAATGTTTCAGTGATGACATCGGTATTGACTTAGGATTAGATAAACGTGCAGAAGTAACATTCAAGAAATGGAGAATAACAGAAACACACTCAATAGATCTAGATTTTGTCGCAAAGATTAGGGCACTTGAACAAGAAGAAGCCTATAAATACATAGGAGCCAGATAAGGAGATGGAATACATCATACACAAATGAAAGAGAAAATAAGAAAAGAATACTACAGACTTCAGTCACTTTCCCACCGCCATAAAGTTGCCTCCCTTTGCCTTTTCTATAAATACTTTTATGGTAATTGTTCGGATGAGCTCTTCGATATGGTGCCTAGACTCTTTAAATTTAAGCGCAGTCCTAGATTGGTGACGAGGTTTCACCAATTTACAGTTGTGTTGGTTAGATGCAACCGTAAATTCTATCCTGACAGTTTCTCTTCTCGCATTTCTCGCTTTCGGTTTCATGCTTTTCAGCCAACTTCAATCTGCAAAAATTTAAATGCGATATCAATTGTTATCTACTGTTCTGGTTACTGTTCTTTTGTTCTCATACCTTAGCAATGTTTCTGTTTCTAATTCTCCCACACAAGTAACCCCTTATGTCTCAGTGGTTTTACTGCTTTACATGAGGTGAAATTGATTAAAAAAAGGCGTATGCGTCTAGAGTTAAATACCGAGTTGAAACAGAATCTCAGCCATAAACAGATCCGAAAGAGGCAGAAGATTAGTTTAACTAGAATTGTCTTAAAAATCTACAACAATCGGTCTTCATAGACACCGGGAAATTACAGAAGACTGGATGATTATCTGTGTCAACGAATATGAAAGACATAAGAAACTTTATTCAGTAATAAAAGAAGCCAAAAAGGGAATTTCTAGTGTTTGAAGAAGTGCAAATAAGCCATAATACACCTACTGTGGCGGCAAAACGCCTAAAAAGCAAATGCAATGAACCAAAGGCAGAAACGATGGCAAGAGAAGTCTCTTTATGGTCAATACTCTGTCTGTACAAATCAAATTGATGTAAACAAGCCCCGTACTCATCAGTGGTTACGTTGTGCAGGATTAAAAGCTGAAAACGAAGGTTTTATCCTTGTTGCACGGGACCAATGCTTGTTAACTCGAAATTACCATGCACATATAATGAAAAATTGTGTTAAAATGGAGATTATGTGATTAATACCTAGAAATAATTGAGCATCTTGCATCACATTTTATGGTGTTAACACCCACCAAATATGAAACTCGTCATAATAGAGTAGGCCAATATGTACACTGGAAAATCTGAAACTTTTATGGAAAGGAAACTGCAAGAAAATGGTATGAACATCACCCAGACGCAGTTACAGAGATAGAACCTGCAACAATTTTATGCGACTTTTCAATACACACAGATAGAACAATCAAAGCTAATCGCCCAGACATCGTGATGAAAGAGCTCAAAGTGGAAATCTAAAAAATGTGGCACATGAAGACATCAATAATTCCAGTTGTAGATTAAACCCTCGGATTAATTGGAAGATGTTCCGAAAGACTCATTGAAGGATTCCTGGTAGCCCATGTCTTAAGGAAATACATCAAATTGTGCTCACAAGTACAGCTCACACATTACGAAGAGCTTTATCTATTTAAAATGTGTATGATTTTTTTGATCAGTGGAAAATATCATGAAGCTATTTCTGACCTTAGGTCTCTGGTTGGGACCCGGAAGGAAATGTATATACAGCAGAAATCAAATGAAATAATAATAATAACAACATTAAAGTTTATTAAAATAAATAATATAAGCATCGACCACGGGGTATACTAAGGGAATTCACTTTCACCATTCCTTTTCCGCCTAAATTGCTCAACGATTCAAACCAGGGGCTACAAACATACCATTAAACACCTGTGACGTCGTCCCCGGTCGCAGCGCCGACTGTGACGTTCTATCCTGATCTACCACGGCGCCAGTTGTGACGTCCCCAAACAGCACCAATTGTGACGTCTTCGCCGCGGCGCCAGCTGTTCGCTCCTTGCTGCTCCGTTCGGGTGTCGCTGCTCCAAACGTGACGTCCGCCTGTCGCGTCAGTCGTGTTGTCTCGTCCTGTGACGACCAACTGGCTTGGTATCGGTCGCGGCACCCAAATGTGACGTTCTAACCTTTTGGTGATTCGGGTGGGAATCTGGATTTGATATCAGCCTCGTCGTTCCCAACTCGCTTCCAACGCCTGGTTACCAAGGTAACTGCATTGATCTCCAGTCTGCCTACCCACGTTGTGAATTGATCTTAGACAGACGAGATCAAACAGTGGTTGGGGGCCGTAGTGCAAACTGAGTTCAACGGGGGTGATACTACACAAATATGCATAAAATAAAATAAAATGAAAACTCAAAAAGTTCAAAGTATCAAAGAAAAAGGTAACAAACTTTATGTCTAGTTGTTCGATACATAGGACTGCATCTATCTCCCGACCCGTTCTGTGGATTGTGACACGTCGTTTTCCGTTAGGCAAGTTTTTAACGCTTCAAGTTGTTTGCTCTCTAAGAAATTGGTGTTTCGGTGTGTCTTTGGACGAAAGTCGAAAAAAAAAAAAAACTTATTTCGGTGGTCTGGTTCTGAGTCGCTCTTCAAAATAATTGTTCTTGGGTTGAAGAGTAGTCCGGAATTTTGCGTGAATCTTGGTCAGCTGAACTCACTGGAACTGCTGGAACTCAACTCTGGAAACTCAACTCTCCGCTGGAGCCCGAACTCTGATTTCTGCCTGTTGGGGCCTCGCTTTTATGGATGCCGACCAAAACCGGGGTGGGTCTGTCGGCGTCGGGGGGTTCCTCGATAATTCTAAATACATATCCACCTCTTATTTCTGGTTAGGGATTTTCCACTCTTTTCCATTTTTGGGAAACTTTCCTTACTCCCACTTTCTCACCATACTTCAGAGGGCGTGAACTGCCCTCCCCACTTCTTCGTAGCAGCTTCTCATACTTATACTCTGGATGAGGCGTCGACAGCCTCCTTCGTGCGTCACGTGATCACCACTCGACCAATGAGGTCTTAGTCGGGTATCTTTCCTCCTCCTTCGTGCGTCACGTGATCACCACTTGACCAATGATGTCTTAGTCGGGCGTGAACAATCCGCGGCTTTGTTTCGGGGAAAAAAAAATATCCTGCTTAACTAAAAAAAATTATCTCTTCTCTTTCCCTTTCCTTCCGCTTTAATCGCCATTATCATTTTTCTAGCCGCAAACGGACAATATGACAACTCTTGTTCTACACGTGGTTTTTGTCAGGCATTTTATCGCTAATTATCAAAATGGGTGGTCTTCTTAACACGGCCTCAAAAAAGAAATATCTCTAAAGTTTCAGTCAGTCTATCGCCTCCAAGGAAGAAGAAAAAACACTTCTGGGTCCCCATTCATTTTCCTTCGGTACATATTTCTGATAACATAATTTTATTATCGCAGGCCAAAGTTGTTTCGTCGAAAAAAAAATCGGTCAGCGGACACGGCTTGTGTGGCTTTTAATTTTTCATATCTACCCAAAGTCCTGTAGTTACACCTGTGTTTTGTCAATTATCAAAATTAACGTTTTCAATTGAATTTTTCGTTGGCCAGTCGACCAGCCGTTTTGTTTACGTACTCCTAGATAACACAGCCGTTATCAAAACACATCTGATTCTTTCTTTCTTTCCCTTTTCTTTTTACTCAGAATTTCCCTGTCGTTGTAATGACACCCTTTTCGCCATTTGTTACTTATCAATATTTTCATTGTCTCTTAGCCGTGTGTGTGTCTGCTTATCACCCACGATTCGTCTCGCCTTTCTTTCTGCCTTCTTTTCCTTTCTCTGCCTCGTAAATGGTGCCACACACCTCTTCTAAATGAATAACTTCAAGCTTTATGAGAGAAATGACAACGTTCTCAAATATCTGCTGGAGATAGTAAAGGATTTCAGTGATGATATCGAAATTGAATTTGGCTTTTGGACAAATGTGCCAAGGCAAAACGTTAAAAGCAGAGAAATTTGCCAAATCCAGTAATATAGTGCTAGACATCAAAACATCCATCAAGAACATAAAACAAAAGGAAGTTTACAAATACTTAGATATTCATGAAGGAAGTATCATACAACACTGAAAAATAAAGGGAAAGCTCAGAAAAGCATGCTACCGTAGAGTCTGTTTGGTACATCAGTCAGAACTGAATTCACCGAATAGAATAGACGCAATAAATTCGCTGGTAACACACGTTTTTATCCACAGCTTTGGCGTTATAAAATGGAGTTTTAGTGATATAGCATGCATTTATTTAAAAATACGTAAGTTACTGACTAAACATCACATGCGCCACCCTAAAGCTGATATTGCTAGAATATACCCCCCTAGGAAAGCTAGTGAACAAGGAATCATCCAGTTAGAAATATATTTTAAAACATAAATCACAAGCGTAGTAAAATAGAAACGACACGAGATAAGTATCTGAAGGCTATACTCAAATTATGAGAGCGCTAAGAAACAAAGCTAAGAAAAAAGAAATTCCTTAGATGTAATAAGATACAGAAGGTGACAAATATTCTGAACCTCCTACCGCTGCAGCAAATAAAATTACTGGCGAAAGCTGCTTATATGAAGATTCTTGAACAAAATCCCTTTCATGGACAGTACCCAAAGCGTCTGGATGAATCAGACATCGATGTTCGCCAAACACATCAATGGCTTATAAGCAGTGCTTTTAAGCAAGAGACATAAGGCCTTATTATGGTAAAACAAAATCATTGTCTTCCAACTAAAGCCTACAAGGCTAAAATCAACAAATATGGCTCAAATCCCGCCTGTTACTTATGCTATAAATTTGATGAAACTGTTAACCCCATAGTGTTTCCATTCTTTGCTGAGAAAGAATACATTATTAGATATTACAGTCTAGGACAATATATTCATTGTCATGTCTGTTCGAACTATGGTATTGAAGTTCTGGATACATGGTATAAACACCACTCGAATGGTGTCACAAATGATAAGAAGGTGACTGTACTGTGGAATTTCCCAATCCTCACAGACAGGAAAATTGATGCAAATAGACCAGACATGGTCATAAAAGATTTTTAAAAAGGAACTTGCCAACTAATTTATATGACTTAACCACAAGACCTGCAAATCGGAGTAACAAAAATGTGGAAACTTAAAACTACAATTATGCATGATAGGAACATTGGGATAAATAAGGGTACACATCAGCATCTCAGGGCTACAAAAAATTACTTTGTATGGAACAGCACATATCATTCGCAAAACTTTCTCCATCTAAACGAAACGTCACAAATGTGCATAAATAACTCTCCTACAGTACCTTTTTTTTTTTTACATCGGAGGGGACTTGGTAATTAGGCATTTAAAATTACTCTCTAGCAAAAGCACATAATAATAATAATAATAATAATAATAATAACAACAACAACAACAACAACAACAATAATAATAATAATAATAATAATAATAAAGGGGTTTGAGTTGGGCTAGATAGATTATAGCGGACAGTAGTGATTTTGAAAGACAGAATTAACTTCCGGAAGGCCTTGACTTTTTTTTTAGGTATTTTTTGTAGGAGAAAATAAGTGAATATTATATTCGGTCAAATGCGGTACTTGTTTCTTGATACTGTACTTTATGTATAATTTTTTGTTCTACCCATTGATTTAGTGTGGCATTTGTTCAATTTGATCCCATAATTTTGTTTGCCTGCTCTAATACACATTATCAGAGAAACTTCATTATTTTTCGAGAATTTAATAGAATCACTAATGATACTTGTTTGTTAATCGAAACTTGTATACAAACATGTTTTCTTACACACAGACACACACACGCACACGCACACACACACTCACACACACACACAAATATATATATATATACATATATCCACTTGAGTACATACCATAGAGCGACATTGGAGTGATCGTCTTGCAAGCAAGTGCGAGCCCCACTAAATGCTTCATTAATCGGGCCTTGTGTTGAAGCTAGATTCGTACCGTGAAAATATAAATATATCCACAATGACTAACCTATGACTAGCAATAGTCATAATTAAACTGGTCTCTGTCTGTTTACCGAGAAAGCCGCACAAAACACACACACATACATACATATATATATATATATATATATATATATATATATATATATATATATATATATAAAAAGTGAACATAGAAAGTCAACACTGAGAGGTGACAGTCTGTTTCATGCTAGATGCAATCGTCAGGCATCTAGCATGAAACAGACTGTCGCCTCTAAGTGTTAACTTCTATGTTCACTTTTATATTTACACACGCTCTATCACTGATATTGAGCACTTTATCCCATAAATATAGACTTACTTAAGACTATATATATATATATATATATATATGAGGAAGGCGAAACAGAGACATTTACAATGAATTTTGTATATTAGGAAGCTTTTTGTTGTATTAACATCAATAATTTTTTTTTGCAGTTATATGTTTGGTTTGGTGATTAGAGGCAGTCATAGAAGTGAAAAAAAGAAAAGAAAATGATCAGATGTAGTTTAGACGAGAAGATGAATTTAAAAGGAAATCAGTAATAAAGCAAAAATAGACAAATGTGATGAATGAAAGAATCATTTATTTTTTGCTTTAGCATGCTTTCTTTCATGAATCTACAACTCAAATTATAATGGTTTATTCATTGCTTCTTTTTTTTCTCATTTCAAGTTCTTTTCCCGCCCATTTCTTTCCCGCATTTATTTTCCTTCAAACAGTCTTTGTTTTTACGACGCATTTATTCTCCGAAATGTCAATGTTATCTTTTTTATTTTGTGTATGTTTTCTTCTTTATTTCCCTCCATATCTCTAACTGTATATTCATCTCTTCCCCTCCGTTCAGGTGTCTACCTCCCACACATCAAAAACTCACTTTCATTATTTAGTTGATTAAATAAAAACTACTGGATTTTGTGTCCATAATCTTACGTTGATGAGACTAATTAAAGGTTAATCACTGAGATTAAGAGATTGGTAACATTAAAAGATATACATGTGAACAAATGAAAAAGGTAAGGTTAGAAAATAGAAAGGATGAAAAGGATTAAGAGGATTTAATTTTTATTTTGAAAGAGTGAAACAGAAAACTGTAGACTGTCTCCATAGCTATGTATGCAGTCAGTGCGTTGATGACACAGCATCACTGTTAAGTCTAAGACTTCTTAGACTTAAAAGAAAGAATATATATATATATATATATATATATATATATATATATATATATATATATATATATATATATATATATATGGATCAAATATGGATTAGATTCCGACAGAAAAATGATAGGATAAGGAACAGATAGGAAATCTTTATAAATTTAACATATTTCGCTCTTATTTAAGCTTCATCAGACGATGAAATATTTGGGCATTTTATTATATCTGGTACTGTCCGTATGTTGAGTGATGATTTTTTTGTGTGAGAGTTAAAGAATTTAGGTTACATCAGTTGTGGTTGTAGGTAGAACTTAGATTCTTTAAGTATGGCTTTTATAAAAGTTGGTGATATAATAAAGTGTGTTTGACGTCTGTTTATTGATGGTAAAATATTTATCAGAATTTCTCCTAAGTATTTTCTACGTAATAATTAATGTTCTTTCTTTAATGAAGCATTTAGTGAGTCTTGCACTTGCTTGCAAGGTGATCACTCCAAATGTCGCTCTATGGTATGTACCCAAGTGGATATATGTATATATATGTGTGTGTGTGTCTGTGTGTCTGTGTGTGCATATTAAAGATAAGAAAACATGCTTGTATCTATTGTCACATATTAGAAATAATTATTTTTAAATCTGTTAAATATACACAAACAAAACTCTGATTATAATCCTCCGCTGTCTTTCGACGAAAAATAGAGAATAGATGTTGTTTATTAATCGTAGTGAAAGCATTCTATCAAGAAGAAGGAAAATTTCCGATATAAAATGAAAATATAACATATAACATGAAAATATGAAACCAAAGGTTTCCAGATCAGAGTGAGCGAGCTCGAAACCTTCACCAAAATAGCGGAGCAGCATAATAAAGTGAAACAGACAAAGGATCACTTCAGCATCCTCGGATTGGTGTGTTAGATGCGACTTGAAGAAAATAAATAAATATGACAACTCAAAGCTTTAGAGAGAACTATTTCATGTTAGTGCGCAATCTGCTGTAGGTGAAAACTGAAGAAAGATGATACCTAAACAAGGCCAACACCAAATGAAATGCAGTACATTATCAACCTTTTTTCACTACTTACATTGTTATGGTAGCGCAAGCCATGTTCGCCTACTGGCGTCGTCTAATATCTCCTGTTAACTGAACAACGGAATATCAAATTAATAAGCAAGGAGTATCAGGTTACGCGATGGATAATTATATACACTCACATTGTGTGTTCATTTTGCGAACAAAAGAAATGATTCACCCAGCTAAGAAATCAATTTTTTTAGTTTTAGTAAGAAGTTGTAAGTGTCTGGTAATTTACTTTCTGTAGTAATATCTGTGGTCATTCAAGACTGTGGTGTAAGTTTTCACATGCACATAGACTTAATGCAAAAGAAAATAGAGATCAGGATGCATAGTGATGCTGAAAATAAGGCATGCAAAAATTATGAATCACTATTTGAATGCGGATAAAATCTTCTAACATTCTAATGTCGTTGTTAGTGAGAATGTTAAGCTCATTGTATGGCAAGGTATTCCGTCAGATTAAAATATTTCTCTTTCTACTGTATTTGGCAATTAAGTGGGACTTTAATAAAAGGATTATTTTTCCGCTATTTGGTATTCCATCGGTATTTATAATTTTTTTGTACCATTGCTTTTGATGTAGTCTCTAGCCATTACATAACAGCCACTAAATTTTTCAATCTTCATTCTATAGCTTAGATTGTTTCTTTTATCAACTAGTTTTAAGGGTAACTCTCTTATATGAGAATATACTTCTATTTGGCTTTCATTATTAAATGTCAATGTTGTTCATTTTTTATTATCACATAATATTTCATCTTGGTTAATGATTTCTTTTGGTTTATTGTTGATTTTCTGCTGCAATATATCCATCTTGATTATTTCTACATAGTATAATTATTATATGAACTGACACTAAACTATACCTTTTCAACTTCAAAATGATAATAATCAACTTCAAAATGGACTTATTTTCAGGTAAAAAAATTAATCAACTTCAAAATGGATTAATCAACTTCAAATTGAGAATTAATATAATACTAATAAATTTAATATTTATTCTTTTATTTTTACTTGAAAGGGATATAAAAAATATAAACGTTCCTAAGAAATTTATTTAAAAGATTACATCATCTAAGTTAATTACAGAGGGAAGTAATCTCTGTATTCCAGATACGAAGTTAGTGCAAGTCTCAGGGAAATATTATTAATTGCCTCGGGGATCATCGCTTCTAACTTGCTGAGGCGGAATTTTTTAGTAGTTAAAGATCCCTAATACCACCTCTTAAAATCCCAACAATTGAGTCTGCCATACTTCTTTTTACGTCAGCTTTAATGACTGACATTTTCAATGGGATTTAACATCGGACTATAGGGGGCAAGTCTGAAAATTTGGTGTTGCCTAAATTCATTCTCCTCCACAACTTCTTCAATTGAAGTATGTCAAAGAGCGTTATCAATAACTAAGACAACACCCCTTTCATAAATTTCATTTGCCTTTCTAAGGCACTCCCTGGTCCATTCTTTCGCATCCTCTTTTTTGAAAGAACCTCTTTTAATTTTATGATGAATTAATCCATTATTACTAATACATCCAATAACACGGATGTTATTTCCCCTAGATCCGGCCGCGACTGTAGTGCACCTCATGCCTTTTTTAGAGCGACCTTCTCTTCTTGAAATATGGAGATTAAAATTGATTTCATCCATATAAAGAATTGGCACACTTTGGGACTGAAATTCTAATAAAGCTACTGCGTAATCCTTACGTTTCGCCTTATTGATATTATTATTGGCAGCTTCTGGTTCATAATGAACCGCTTTTAAAGTAAAGGCCATGGAGTCACACGAACGTCATACTTTTTGACTAACTTATTTACAATATCTTGAAGAGTGACCCTAGGAGAGTTTTCAATTAATTCGTCCATAAAATACGCTGTTGGCAGAGGCACATCAATTGTTCTTGCCAGATCTTTCCAATTTCCTGCTGCGGCATGTGCAGCCAAAATCTGGGTCTTTTTTTCGCCAGCCACAGTTTTCTTGAGGTAAGTCCTCTTTGGAGCTGTTGCTAATTCTTCTTCAGCTTCTTTTGTAGAGGTTTCTCCAGCATCATCATCAATCATCATTTTTGTCCATACGGGACTTTCTCCTCCTACTTTTACTGTAGGCTCACCCAATGCTTTCTTGGCCTCTAAGTTGTTTGTATTTTGGTTTTTTCTTCATCTATATAATGAAGACGAACAGTCAATTTTCTTACTCATGGGGTAAATTAATTTTCAATTTACCAAAAAAAAAAAAAAAAAAAAATCTCAATTTGAAGTTGTTTATTCCAATTTGAAGTTGATTGTTCCATTTTGAAGTTGATTGATCCAATTTGAAGTTGATTGATCCAATTTGAAGTTGATTAATCCATTTTGGAATTGATTAATTTTTTTATTTGAAAATAAGTCCATTTTGAAGTTGATTATTATCATTTTGAAGTTGAAAAGGTATAGTATTGTTGCTTACCTCTATTATTTGATAAGTCATTAATCTTGGGTTGACTGTTAATAACCTAACTTTCTTTCATCTGTAATTTCAAAGGTCTGCTGGTGTTTTTCTTAACCAAATTGATTCCAATATCAGTATGCTTCTTCTGAGTGACTTGGACATAATGCCTTGATGTTTGAAGCCATTTACCAATTTTACGTTGATTCATTCTTCATGACAGTTTTATGATCCACCTTCTTCCTCAAATTCATTCTTCGCATTATTAAATGTAAACCACCTAAACTAACAAAACAATTTGAAGGATCTCAAGTTTATTCAATCTGTCTTTGGTACATTTATCATGAGAATAAATATTTGTCAATTTTAGCAATTAAAAATTCACGCAGTAATTAAGAAAAGCGATCTTTTAGAATAAAATTAGTAAAAGCTAATCACTCCTAATGCCATGAAAATAGAAAGAACTTTTCAGTGAACGTAATACCTACAAGCAGGACCTCCCATGCAAACAAACTGAAGAAGAAGGAACTCTAGGAATAGATTGTGTGGGCGGATAGAGATAAAAGGTGGGATCAGTGAAGAACAATCTGGATCGGGGGATCGGCTGACTGAAATGTATAAACAATGAAAGAAACTGATTAAATAGAAAGATATTTTTTAAATGATTAATGAATAGAATTAGTTTTTCAACTGAAAGGAAAAAAGGAAATTAAAAAAAACAAAAAACAAAAAAAAACAGCGGGGGTGGAAGAAAAGAAGCACCCCCAAAAGAAATGGAAATGCACTGAGAGAAAGAAGTTTACAAAGAAGTGTAAGTAGCAAACTGAGAGAGAGAGAGAGAGAGAGAGAGAGAGAGAGAGAGAGAGAGATGTCGGCGTTTGTGTGTGTGTGTGTATGCGTGTGCGTGTCTGTGAGTGTGTGTGAGAGAGAGGGAAAACACTACCAAAGGTTGAAAAATCTGTACGAATTGATACAATCACAAATATGCGTGTGAGTGTCTATGCTTATGCGCGCAGGTACACACACGTTTTTTTTTATCATTTCACACAAGCAAAGCAATAATGCCACTAAGACGCAAGGGGGAGGAGGTGTGGTTTAATAAAACTCTTTTCTCTGTACGCATTTTCAAGCCAGACGTCATTTTTATTAAGTTGCTATCTGTAACAAAGCAAAAAGAATTATGAGCTATTGGTATACTATCAATTTCTGCTTTAGATTTTGGTGCCAACGTAATAAACTAGGTGGCCTTATTTTCCTAGCTAGTCCTGTGTGTATATTTCCATGTACATTGACGCACACTATGAAAAGTTATTCTATAGAAATTCTATATAAAAAAATTCTTTCTAATTCCGGACTAACCAATTATTCAACACTTATTAAAAAAATATTATTTATTTATATTCCGGTGTTATAAGCCTTTCCTGAGCAATGAATCATATATATATATAAATGCATACAAATACCAATGAATCATGTATATAAATGCATACAAATCCATATATGTCCAAAATTATATATATATATATATATATATATATATATATATATATATATATATATATATTCCTTTCATATATATATATATATATATATATATATATATATATATATTCCTAAATTTTCGCTTGAGGATGAAACAGGGCTTGATACTTTAATTCAATTTAATTTCAATAATTATATTGAGATTTTTGGCTCTTGTTTTTGAAACATGAGAACTCTTATGTAGCGAAGGAATCATATTTTTTAAAAATAGTTATAATTTAAGCTCTACTTCTGTATGGAGCACTGTATTTTTTTTTTTTAAATAAAAACAAAAATACTAAAGAACCCCGGATTATTTACCTAACTTGTTGTTTCCTATTTTTCTACATATTTGCAAACACACACACACACACACACACACACACACACACACACACACACACACGGATGTATGCTAGGAATTTGGGGGATTGGAATAATCATTTATAGTAATTCATCGAGTCTAGAAGAATCCTGAACAGAATGCAGAAAACACTGGACAGCTCTTTCGTTGTATTTGGGACTCTTCAGCATTGCGCATCCATTACCAAGAATCGAACACGGACCGTCATGAGTCCCAAATAGGAGGAAACGGGCGTCTAGTGCTTTCTGCATTCTGTTGAGGATTCTTCTACACTCGATGAATTACGATATATATATATATATTAAATTATATATTAAATGTTTACTTAGTTGTACTGAATTTACACCCAATATTCAGGAGATTTGATCATAAAATTTTTATTATAATATTTTACAATCGTCTCCTGAATAGGTAAATTCATCACAACTAAGTGCACATTTGATATATATATATATATATATATATATATATATATATATATATATGTGCGTGCGTGCGTGCGTGTGTGTTAAATGTTTACTTAGCTTGATTTTACTTTCCTTTGCTCTTTCTCTCCCTCTCTTTTTCTCTCCCTCTCTCCTCTCTCTCTCTCTCTCTCTCTCTCTATATATATATATATATATATATATACTGGCAGAAATGAATGAATGATCTTTTTGTACTAATGCATGTGTCCGCCAGGGCTTTCCTTGAACTTTACTTTGTCCTTAACTTTCATTAATGACTTTCCTGATGATATCAGTTCTCAACTTGATATCTATGATGATAACACAAACATTTAATCCTGTTTGATCAATTCGATAAGGACAAATTGATAGCTGTTCTAAAAATGACCTCAACTTGATATCTATGATGATAACACAAACATTTAATCCTGTTTGATCAATTCGATAAGGACAAATTGATAGCTGTTCTAAAAATGACCTACAGTCTGTTGTTAATTGGGGCAAGGAATGACATGTTAATTTTAAAGTCTCTAGAATGAAACTGCTCTCGATTAATCATCTGAGAAAAAGATTTCTGCCATCACCCATCTGCATGGCTGATGCTAATCTCCATGAGAGTGACTCGTTGCGCCTTCTCGGGCTAACATTCTCGGCCGACATGGAATTTAAAGATTATATTGAATCCACTGCTGCTAGGTCTTCTGCTAAGCAAGTTGGTTTAATGTGTCGTGTTAGACAATTTTTCTCTGCCGAATCTATCACACATATTTATAAGTCTAACATTCATTCATGCTTTGAATATTGCTGCCACATATTGTTTGGTGCTCCTGATAAATATTTAGAGATTCTTGATAAAACCCAAAGAAGAATCTGTATTATTATTGGTCTTGACATGGCATCTCGTCTTCAGTCACTTTCCCACCACCGTAATGTAGCTTTCCTATTCCTTTTCTATAAATACTGTCATAGTAATTGTTCGAATGAACACTTCGCTATGGTACCTAGACTATGAATTTAATCTCAATACTAGATTGGCAACAATTCTCGCCAATTTACATTTAAATTGGTTAGACGTAACCGTAAGTCTTATGCTAACAGTTTATTTTCTTGCATTTCTCCCTTGTGGAACTCTCTTTCGATTCCATGCTTTCCAGACAACTTTGATCTTCAAAAACTTAAATGCAGTATCAATCGTTATCTATTGTCTTCCTAATTACTCTTCTATTTTCTCTTTAATAATGTTTCTCTTGTTCTTATTCTTTCACACTCAGTAACCCCTTGTGTCTTAGTAGCTTTACTGACTTGCACAGGAGGAAATTTTTAATATATATATATATATATATATATATATATATATATATATATATATATATATATCTTTATTTCTATACATGTGTATAATTGACACTTTCAGGTTTTTACACTACGTACATTCAAGACGTACGTACGTACTCACACACACACACACACAAACACACACACACAAATGCAAATGTGAACTTACGGAGACAAAATTGGGGAAAGAAATGAACGATGAAGGCAAGCAATAACGAGTATAAAAATAAATCCTTCCCATAAAAGAAAAACAAATCGGAGCAGTTGTCGGGTGAGGAGGCTTGAAAGGCCATTGGATCGATTGATTGAAAACGAAAAAGGACAAGAACAAGTGGACCAAGAAATTATGGATGAGGAACTGAAAAAATAGCGAATCCGAAAAAAAGACACTTCATCGACGGCAGCGAATGGAACGCCTTTTATGACTACTTTGATAGGCAAGAATGATTCTTTCCTTTTTTGCTAGGCATTTTCCCGATATGTTTCTCATTAACTTCCCATTTTCTTTCTTTTTTCTTTATTTTATTCATTCTTTCTTTCTTTTTATTTCATTTATTCTTTCTTTCATTTTTATTTCATTTATTATTTCTTTCTTTCTTTTCTATTTCATTTATTCTTTCTTTCTTTTCATCAATTTCCCACAAACTTTATTACGTAAAATCTTTCTATTCATACCATGCTATTTTGAAAAAATCTTTATTTCATTTATTCCTTCTTTCTTTTTCATTTCATTTATTTTTTATCCTTTTTTCTACTTTCTTTCTTTCGTTTATTTCTTTTTTATGTAAAATCTCTCTATTAATGACTTCATTTTTTATATCTGCCTTTTATTTATTCCTTTGGTATAATTTTTCAACCTTTCTCCAAAATTCATGCTTTCTTTTTTTTCATTCACTCATTCATTTTACGAATATTTACTCGCATTCCACTACTTTTTCTTTTTTTATATTGCCTTCTCATCCACAATCATTTGGACTGTCATTTTTTTCTTAATCTATAATTTACGTCCCTAATCTGCTCTCTTTTCTTCTTTGAAAGATTTTAGCATTATTCTCTGCCTTTTCCTTTTAAGGTTTCATTTAACCTTGCTTCTTTTATTTTCTTAATTCTTTTCTCTTCTAATTTGTACCCCATTCATATTCATTCCATCATTTTATTGTTTCTCTTTCTTTAAATCTCATCTTCCTTCATTCATATCTTTGTCTATAAACTCATCTACTGTTTCTCACTTTTCTGCTATGTATTTTCTTTCAGATCCTTGCCCTCTGACTACTACTCTCTTTCTTTCACACATTCTATCCATTTCTTTTAAAACCTCATCTTATTTTCTCCTCCCTCAACATCTTATTTCAGTTGCATTCTCTAGCTCAAACACTCTTTCTGTTTTAATCTCTAACTCATTCAATCTCTTTCCTAAATCCACCTCACCGCCTATCTCTCCGTAATTCTTGGATCTACTATGTCAGACACATTTCCCTCATTGAATGATTATATATTTCGATCGACCTATCTGTGTCTTCTCCTTCTCATTTTTCGACTTCCAGTGTGCAGACCTTGACTTTGGCTTGTTTTTTTTCTGCTTTGTACAGTATTATTCTTCTCTTCTTGATTCACTTCTCTGTTCTGGATTCCCACCTCTCCTTCGCAGCACACCGTATTCATCGTAAATGGTTATAAAAGAAGATCTCTAGGCTTTTTGGTTTGAAGAAATCGGCTACTGAAGTGAATCAAAGATCCACAAGCATACAATAGGTGCGGGCTTACTAGGACGGTGTTCTTCTGCGCGCGCGCGCGTGCACACACACACACACACACGTGCGTGCATAGCGGCATCAACAAGTCTGTGGCCTAATGATAAAAAAACATTTGTTTTACACAACAAATAATTATTTCTCGATGGAATATCTCTCCTTTTCACTGCATATTATTATTAACAAATCAATTATTTGTGAATATTAATCACATAGATCACACATTATAGAGTAAAACTTTCAAATCGTATCTCAGCTTATATTGATGTGTTAGGTTATGAAAATTTATACATCCTCATATATATATATATATATCTATCTCTCTCTCCTCTCTCTCTCTCTCTCTCTCTCTCTCTCTCTATATATATATATATATATATATATATATATATATATGCGTGTGTGTGTGTGTATTAGGTATTCCAGATTCGCTAAAATTAAGCATATATGATGAATGAAATGCCCAATCTAAATAAAAACAAAGTTTTATGGTCAAAATCTTTGTTATTATTATGAGAAAATGCCAAAGGATTTTTTATGAAAAAAATTATATCTTTTAAAACCTTTTTAGAAATTCGAAATTTTGATTAAATATCTTGTTTTTCTGGTGTCAACTTGGGGGCCATAAATTTGTATGGGGTATTTGAGCACTTTTTTGCGCTGAAAAATATATTGATTTGGAAATTCTTGCAAAAATCAGGTAATTTTAATTAAACTTTTATGATTTATTCACAAATAAATTAAATTGGCAAAATATTTTCATATTTTTTTTTTTATCTTACCCTTATTTTTTAAATGTTTCTTCTTGGTAAAAATATATATGTTCATATTTGTTACCCAAAACTTACTTAATTTTATGAATTTTGTAGCGCTTAATGTTTATATCAGTCATAAAATCCTAGGAGAATTTAAACCATCAGTTTATTTTGGTCAAATATGAGCCCCCCCCCAGTTATATAAAATCTGCTCTGAAGCGTAACCCCCCCAAAAAAATGCAATAAAACTAAAACATTATTTAATTAGAAATACTTTTAATTTCTTTTATGAATAAAATATATTATGGACATGCTTGTTTTAATAATAAAAAAAAAAAAATCGGTGAAAAATGAATATTTACAAGAATTGTTCTCTTTTTTAAAATTTTAATTAGAATGATTTATAAAATTTTTAAAATTCTTTATTAATTTATACATGTCAAGAGATGTTATTAAATAAAAAACTTTTCTGAGACTAGAAAAAATAGATAATTATTCCACACCATATTTAGTAGGATGCCTTACAAGAATAGCTTGTCCAGTCCAATTACTTTGTATATATATATATATATATATATATATATATATATATATATATATATATATATATATATATATATAAGACCACCTGTTTTTTGTAGTGCTTAAAAATCAATTTTGCAAGAAATTTCAAATGGTAATTGGAAAATTAATCGTTTCCATGTTTTCGTAAAGGAAATATTTGTCATTCATTGACCGAACAGTTAGTGTTGTTGTTGTCGGTTGAAATTTATAAAATCATTCTATTAAAACTGTTTTCAGGAAATTAGACTTCTAAACAACAAGATGTCCTGTGTTGCATTGTTCTAGAATTAGATTTATTTTGAAATCCTTTGAGCCTTATTGGATATTGATTTTTCTTATTTTGCATCTGAAAAACTTTCACTCTATTTTTCAGCTGTGATTTTTTTCAGTCGATTTTTTTTTTAAATAGGAAAAGCGGTTGAGTAAAACCTTTCCTTACAAGTAACGGATTTTTTTTAATCTCGGCCTATTGCGTCACCGAGAAAAGCGTCCATTGGTAACCGGCGCAATCATTGTTATGAAGTAAAGTAAATGACTAAATTAGTACTTCGTATTTGTGTCTTTGCTTCAGACAAAGCTAAACTTAGTAGATATATAAATACATGTATATACGTATTTAAATAAACACACATATATATAACGTTTAAAGTAAAAAGGTGATAATTATATTATATTTTTGCAAGAATTTCTAAATCAATGGGCTTTTCTTCGCAAAAAGACGCTAAAATTTCATATTAATTTTATGACACAAGAAAAAAAATTAAAAATTTTGAAGGTTCTAATAAGAAAATACTTGGTACTTTCCTCTAAATAATAACAAGGTTATGACGATAAAACTTGTTTTTTTATTAAGTTTTGGGTATTTTTTCATCGTGTATACTCATTTTAGTGAAAATTTGTAGGTATTATATACAGGGTGTATCAAAAATACTTTTACAAACATTGGGGGTGAGTTCCTTACACCAAAACAAGGACAAAAGTCTGTATAAACATATATCCTCAAATCCTTCGTTTTTGAGTTATTAAGTTTTAAATTTAATGATAGACGCTGTTAAATGTACAATCCAAGATACAATACAAAATACTTTTACAAACTTTGGGGGAGGGTTCCCGTCACCAAAACAAGGTAGAATGTCCATATAAACATATGTCCAAAAGTCAATCATTGTACCTCAACACACCAACTCATAACAAATGTTCAAAATGTCCCTCACTTGCTTTTATAGACGTATACACCCATCGGATGATTGATTGGCATACCCTTTCAGATACTTCCACAATGTGTCGAACGGTTTCGCAGGTTCCCATGACACGTTGATGAAGCGTCTCTGCATTATTAATGTCTGCTGCACAAGCCAATTGTTTTAGTTGGCCCCATAGATAAAAATCCAAAGGATTGAGGTCGGGGGAACGTGCGGGCCATGGAACTGGCATTTACCTATCTATTCTTCTTTCATGGTAGCTATCAGTGCATCGCAGACAATGTGACTGAAATGTGCTGGAGCTCCATCATGTATGGACCACATGCGTCTACGTATTAGCAGGTGTACATTCTCTAGCAGGTCTGGAGGTGTGTTCGAAAAAAAAGGCCCTGTAGACAGCGCCCGTAATATGGACCTACTAGGAAGTCACTTACAATTCCAGTTCAAACATTAATCGTAAACTGATGATGGTGTCTAGCTGTATTGTATCATGGGGAATCCGACCCGCCACAAATGTTGGTTGTGTAAATTTGTTATTCCATTTCTTCCAAATGTTACCTTATCCGTAAACAAGACTGAAGAGACAAACAACGGATCGGCAGTTTGTGCACGTTGCAAATGATACAGATACAGGAGCTGCTCTTGAAGTACCCTCCATGTGGTACTATATGTACGACATGCTAGGGCCACTTGATGTGTGCTGATATTTGGATCGTCACCAACAGCCTGTTGAATGTGTTTTTCCTTGTCAGGCGTACGAGCGGATCTCGGTCTTTCTCGATCCACAGTTTGTAGTGCCACGGATCTTGTCACAGCAATACGACGATAAAAGCAGCAAAGGTTGGATAACTCGGCTGCCTTCAGTCTGGAAACGCAATCTGATACAGCCATGCAGCCTCGCTTTCAATACCATACGTGCGGCCGTATGTAAAAATCATGTCTGCCTGCTCACGATATGAATATCCTGCCATTCTTAAATGGAACACTTCTCCGTTAACTCACTACTACACACGTTAACCACTGAAGACAGACCAGCCACAAATGTACACGAATGACAAATATAAATTAGTTTACATGGTAATACAGTGCCATCTCCTATAAACTTTCTTTAAACTTGATAACTCAAAACGATGGATTTGCAGACATATGTATATACTTTTGGCCTTGATTTGGTGTGAGGAGCCCGCCCGAAAGTTTGTAAAAGTATTTTGATACACTCTGTATATATGTGATAAAATATAGTTTTAAGGCATGCTATATTTATGGGTTAAAGTGCTCAATATCAAGGATAGGCCATATATAAATATGAAAGTGGACATTGGAGTCAACACCCAGCATTGATATATATATATATATATATATATATATATATATATATATATATATGCGTGTGTGTGTGTGCGTGTGTGTGTTCCTTGGGGATATAGATCTCTTCACATTTTTTGGATTATATGTGAATTACTAGGGAAAGAAAATGGAGTGAATTGGAATTCAGAGACTTTTTTTCTTTTTGACTCCTTGCCACCCAAAAGTAGTTTGTCCTTCCCACTAGCAGAGAAGAAACGAATTTATGCTTTTCTCAAGGACATTTGTGCGAAAGTGAACGCAGCAGAAATCAGCTCATCGAGTCCTTATTACCACGCGTATATTCGTTATGCTATCCGCGCATCTACAAATAGATATACTTCAGTGAATGCGCATAGATAGATATATATTTATCCATTGCCTGAATGTATCGGCAAAAATATTTTAATCATACATAAGTATAAATACGCACGTATAAACATACACGTAAATATATGTATCAATTGCATATTAGTTTACAACAAATGCTTTAAAATAAATACAAATAGAAAGAGAAAATAAATTTGTATTCTATATGTTTCGTGGTTCTCCTTAAGAGAATAATTGATTGACACTTAATTGCTGACACTTTCGCATTCATATCATATCCAAACATACAGAAATAAATATGCTCATAGGGGAGAAAAACGAAAAAATTCAGTGATATTTATACCATATAGCTATTACAGATTTTACAAGTACCCAATAGTAATGGATATTATGACAGCATGTAAACCCGTTTATCTTTAAAATCATCATTCGAAATTCTTACTTTATTTGAGTTCGTACAATATTTACAGATCCTGAAGGGAAATATACAACTGCTTCGGCTACCATTTAGGCTCAGATTAAAATTTGAAATAGATATATAGATAAATTGTGCATAGGAAAAAAAAAGAAACATAAAAAGAAGTTTGCCAAGGTTAACCAAAGTTGCTCTGGCAATGATAGCTATTTATTAATTTTATCGCAGCAGATTTATTCTCCTTCGAGCTAACTAAGTATGCTGCGATATGAAGGCGAATTTAATCTATAGTACAGGTATACCAACGTAAGCTTGATTTCTTACCCGTGTGGGAGGATTCACTTTACTGGAACAGCAGAGATCACGTATTAATAAATCAAGTCGATATTACATCTCCGAAGAACTAATTCATATTACTTCGTGATTTAAGGCTTCTTTATTTTCATTAATTGATGTTTATCTGTTTTTGTTTTTAGTATTAGCTTTATTAAATCGTTTCATCTTAAACAAGGTCCGGTTTCTGTACGATCGCCGAAGTTAATTAAAGTCGAACCTGGTCAGTTACTACAAGGGTGACCGCTTGGGAATATTTAGGTGTTGTAAGCTTGGGTGGATCAAAGGATAATGCCTAGGAATTGTTAATTGGAGAGCCGAGTTCCATTTCCCATTGGTTTCGTTATATTCATGTACGCACAAATACCCTTGTGAAAGTTATAAATCCAACTCCCCACACTCCAGCTATGGGTTAATTAGTAAGAAGTGTATCACTAAACCATTATTACTTCCCCTAAAATTCTTACAATGTAAAATATTTTTTGGCTTTAAATAACCTGCAACGAGTTGATAAGTCGTAGAAAACCAATGAATCAATCAAAAAACAAACCCAAGCAAGGTGATAAATCCACTGAGATGCAAGGGGTTACTGGGAGTGAAAGAAACTGAGAAAACTTTGCTAAAGAGAAAAGACAATAATAAATATTATTAAAGGGGGCAGAATATGTCGATTGGCGTCGTATTTAATATTTTTAAAGATCATAGTTAACAGGAAAAGAAGAAGGTGGAATAGAGTTCCACAAGTGAGAAGTGCAAGAAAAGAAACCATTAGA
Organism: Acanthosepion pharaonis; assembly: GCA_903632075.3. NCBI lineage: Eukaryota > Metazoa > Mollusca > Cephalopoda > Sepiida > Sepiidae > Acanthosepion > Acanthosepion pharaonis. The sequence goes on along the minus strand of CAHIKZ030000924.1, from coordinate 638,520 downwards.
ATAGAAATTACGCTCACATTTGGCAGTTTCAACAATAAAATGATGAGATCTAACTGCCAGATCTACGCTTAAGTTCCTGAAGTCAGGATACCACAGAGGAGAGATTATCAGGGCAATTGCTATGAAAGTATTTATGGAAAAGTTACAGGGTAGCTAAGTGACGGCGGTGGGAAATGATTTAAGCCAAGTTGCTAGACCAGGACCTATATCATTCTTTACTGATGTTCATGATGCGAAACTAATTTTTAGCAAAATTCTTACATATCGTACTTGTTTACTTTAAACATTTTTATAAAGTTTGATGAAGGATCTTACAATTAAGCTTTTTCTGAATAATGTAAAATTTTTCAGTACATCAGCTGCACTAAAAAATTTTAAATATGACGAACAAGTTTTGATCCGAGTCATTAAGATATATTATTATGAATCAATAAACAGTAAGTCCGAATTTAATAAAAAAACTGATAAAAAAAATCTAGGGTGCCTAAAAGCCTTATCTGCTAGTCTACATCATAGTCCTTTGCAACAAAGTTAATAAATCAGCAAGACATTAGACAGTGGACCAAATGTATTTCGAGGAAGGCCGAAAAATGAAATGACTAAACATTTATATTTGCAGCCTAATTTCCCTTATTTACTAATGAGATAGCTCATTGGCGTCGAGTAATGCTCCCGGTTGACATATCATCGGAATATTTCATGGCTAAGAAGGGGAGATCAGGTTGCTTAACTGATAGATATATCTTCATATTGTTTCTTTCTGAATCTATGGATGGGGGAGTATCATTATTTCTATTTCACGGGACACTAGTTTAGAGGATAAAAATATTGATTTGTGAATTCTGTAGCCTGGGGTCAGGTAGTGCAGACTCAGACTCAGTAGAAGTAGGACTATCAGTAACTAAACAGTACTAAAAAAAGAGATGTACCCAGACACAGGCATTTAGTATGAGAACAAACTACACTGTCTAATAACTAAAGGGTTCAGTTCGAATTTCCGTGAAAGAAATATAATAGAAATTTAAATAAATCCAGTGGACACAACAGCTGATATGCTAAAACAACAAGGATTAAGACATTCGTCTGATTATAAACAAGACACATTGTGTTTTATTCATATGTAGAATAGATTTATCGTGCCAGGGGTACCCGGCAAGTCTTATTACAGTCATAATACTCAACAAGACTATCACAGTTCCATGACAAACCACCCATGTTCAGAAGATAAAATATGAAGCAAGTAAGACATGACATATATTATACATACATGTATGTACGTGGCTGCCCTGTATTAAACAATTCTGTTGGGCAGCGCTTAACCTTGTCGATCTTAACCAATCAAATACAAGAACTAAATCACTCTTCACCACGAATTTTGATAAAAATATCTGTTTACTGAAGACGATTTTCTCTCTTGGCTAAGTTCATAATGACGACAGCATTAATAAGTATTCATTTATGTATTCCATTTTATATATTCTCTCCTAAACCTCAAGGTCGTATGACAAACTAAAAACATGCTAGTTAAAATATTAACTGATTAATTAAAAATAAATAAAAAAGCAGGAAAATCAAGGTTAACGCGTAAAATATTGAAAAACATGATCGTGAAAATGATGAGTTAGATAAGTATTTAGTGTAGAACAATGCAATGACGAGTTTTCAATTTCCCTTAAATATTTAAATAGAATAATGAATCGATTTCCTGATCTGTGTATTGACTGAAGACGTACGATATATAGACTGGAAGCGATGCTACTGGAAGAGCTTTGTGCGAAAACATTGTTTCTAAAGTCCTAAACAGTATAGAGATGTGCGAATAATGTAACAGCTATCGGCGAGCTTAGTTCAAATCCTGGCAAAGTCTGTTGAGTTTACTCTTCACTAATTCTTTTAGAAAAGACACCAACAATATCTTCTTTCCTTATCTATGGGTTAAGTAACGGCTTAATCTGAGCTCTCTAGATTTGGGTGACAACCAGATTAGGAAAAAGAATATGAATTCAAACTGGTTGAACATACATGTGTTGTAAAGTGTGATAAGGGCATTCCTTGCACCGAAATATGGTCTGGACATTCATTGCAACAGACTCTGGACTCTAGAAGAGATGCTCAAAGAGTACATGCGAAGCTGTATAGCTCCTTACTCATGTAAAAATCAACTCACGCTCATACCATTTTCTACAAGGAATAATCATTATCTTTTGGAATGAATAGCGATAAACAGTGCAGTAAAAATAATACAACTGCAACTCAAACATCAAATACTACATTAAATCGCCCAAGAAGGGTCGGCATGTTGTAAAATTAACAAACTTAACCACACACACATACAAGGATACAGAAAAAGTATTTTATTATAGAATTAAGCAATATCATAATTTTCATTTTTCGAGTTACAGAACTCAAATAAGAAATTACTAACCAAGTCCGCTTAAGGTAACATAAAAGTTAAAATTATGTTATGCATGTGGAAATCGTCATCATTCACGTTTTATAAACCTTGAAGAGTGACTAAAGCAAGTTTCACTGATCATTGTTATTATATTGAATTCATTCCTCTTTGGATATCTCACTGTTAAGGTCCTATACTTGAAGATGCAGAGATTAATCGTATATTAACATTGAGGAAAGTTAGTTTTTGTAAGATCACCGTAATTATCTCGGTTTTGTATGATTATGAACCTGAAATTTTATGATAAAATTATATTATCATATCATTATAGGTTGCTTTTAGAAATTGAGTAAAAATGAATTCTAAAACGTGTAACTTTGTAACAAAGAGTAGTTCAGAGAAACTGGAAAGTATTGTTTATATTCTTGCAACCTACAAAGTAGCCTGTAAAGTTCTAAAATTATCCGATTGATACTATTCTTCAGCGAACACTAGTGTGTTAAATACAAGTGCCGGCACAATTAAATTATTTCCTTCAGTTCTCTCCGCGACAAGGTGCTTATTTTGTTTCTTGTTTTTAAATTAATTTTCTCCGCGGCACGACTGTTTCGTTCAAGGAATAAAAAATTCTCCGTTTATTTAAAAAGCTTAAAAATTCTCATCGGCATGTCTATTCCAGACGGTACTTGTATTTGCATATAGGCGTTAACGTGCTGTTCTTTCAAGCGGTTGAGAGTGAACTACATTTTCTCAGATTGCTCGAGAAATCCAGTACCAAGGTTGACGTTGTCCCCAAGTACTTATTGATATTGCGGGAAAATGACAGTAATAATAACTTTTGCGAGAACTTGAATACGTTCTTTGATTTATTAAGTCCGATGCTTCTCAATGGCGACGCTAGATCCCCTTTATTTAATTTCTACAAAGTCATGGGCACTTAATATAGAAAATTGTTGGAAATATTGTTTTCAAGGTAATCCCTGTAATAATAATGATTAGTTTGATTTGAACACAGCTCATGTAATGAAACACTGAAAATATTCCCCTTTAGCTGTTCCCATATTCTACTTCGGTGAATCGACTTTCAAGTACCACCGATATTATAAGAAGTGTTGCTTAATGCCCACTTGGAAGACATTTTAATGTTCTTTAAACGAGCATCTTTGAAACTCATTAAAATATTGACTTAATCTGGGAGTGTTCTTGTTCTAGTAGTTAATACATTGGAAAAAAAGTCTTTGAATTTCCCTTTAGAAAGTGCGACACGTTTTCCCATTTACAAATGCATATTCCTTTACTCCCATTAGTAATATCTGCAATAGGCTAAAGGAATTACTATCAATCAGCAATAATTTAAAGTATAGATATTCAGTTTAAAATCACGCTCAATAGTTAGTTTTGAAGATTAAACTTACTGTTCATGTGCTCAGGTAAGGGATATAGGAGGTTATATTTTTAATATAAATTGCAACATTTCTACATCAAGAGCAACACAGAAGACTATTAAGAAAAACTTCTGAATATTAGCACTCACCCGCCACCAAAAAAACAAAAAACAAACAAACAAAAAAAAAAAAAAACTGCCAGAATAGATATTTGCTAGAGTAGAGCAATATTAACGCTCAACTATACTTACGATGTACTTATGAATGGAACTCACGATAGAAGGCTTGTGAGATTACAACATTTTACATTATAGTTTTTCTTTTATTTACTTTCAGGACGTGGGTCATCGTAGTTCTTTACAATTTCATGTCTTTTGCTGCTCTAAATATTTTTTTACTCTTTACCGTCCCATATTCTTTTTTTTTCTATTCACTCATACAAAATTAGTTAGTAGGTTATTTGATTTTTCTCCAACCGTTCCTCTTGCCTTCAACATATCTTGTGAGTATTAAATTTCTTTCCTCATTACGTAAAACTGAAATTTCAACTTTCTCTTTCTTATTGTAATTATAAGTTTTTTGTAGTTTCTATTTCCCTTAAAACGTCTTCCCGGCCCACATGTTCTTACACTATAGAAGATACTCATAAATAAATATTTATGGCTGTTTCATATCGTGGCATGATTAGCAAACAAATCTCGTAGACCAATTTGCTACTATCAACGATTATGACTTACATATGTCTAAAATCTTTTCCCCAATTCCCGCCACGCGTTGGCTCAAATTCTTCCACTTAAATTTTAAATTCCTTTCCTGGAAGCCAGTGCTTCGCGCTTTAAAATCACTGAGCTAAACAGATATTTGTTAGACTTAGCTAAATTTGATTTTTAAGTCCATGTTCATTGATGAATTAGTAAGGTAAAAACTACGACTGTTTCATGAGACTATCCTGTTAATTGCGACAGTAGAAAGATAGTACCACGACTGCTGTAATTCTTTATTTCTCCCCAGTTATAATATTGACAATACTGAAGTTTTACAAATACAGACGTCCTATCCAGATGAGCCATGCCTTGCTATTCTGGAGTGACTGTGTACGCATGCAAAGACTTGAACTGTTCCAACGGGCATCGTTCACATGATTAACGTCTCTGAACTTCAAAATGGCCTCTGGTAATAGGTTTCTGATTTAATTATTGACTCCTATGATAAAATTTTCCACCAACCTTAATTTGATTACACACCCTTCTCTCTTTCTTGATCTGTATATTTTTCTCTTTCAGCTTGATTCTCTCGTTACCTGACAGCCATTTTATCAAATACTTGTCATCAAAGAATTGCTAGGAGATTTTTTCGCCAAAGTTTCTTTATCACTGTTTTTTTCTTTTTTTACGTTTAATTTTATTTTTTAACATTTTCATAACTAAGACGTTATCCCTCATCCTTAAAAAATTCTAGTCTGACCGCTAAGTGAAAGTACACTTTTTATTTTTTTCCATTTTTTAACAAACTGGATCGATTCAGTGCTTGTGATGGAACTTAAAATCGCTTCACTGCTTGGGACTGTAACTAAAAATGCAAAACATTATGAAGACATAACAAATTCTACACATTGGAGACTGTCTAGTGGGTTATTTCGATTTGAGAGAGGAATTCTTTTTGTAACATATTGGAAATTAATCAGTATTTGATTAGCAAAAGGAATTGTGTTATTTTTGCAAATAGGTCTATCATATTTAAGCCAATTTTATATACATATCCATACTCATAAATATGCTCGATGTTGTACAACTGTCTCACAAACATAGAATTTTGTACAATTGTCCTACAAACACGCAAAACTATATCGTTTAAAGTTAAAAGGAACAATCACACGTATATGTATAGATTAGCATTTGAAAGAATCGAACTGTGGTTAGAACATTCTGTTCAGCTCATTTAGAGGTTAAGCATTTACAGTATGAACCTCTGGGATTACTTGTCTGCTAAAGCACTTCGGTTAACGACCGTTAGATGGTGTTTCCAAAGCAGTATATAAAGAAAAGGGCTTAAAGCCTCATTCTCTTTTATCTACAGGTGACATTAATATAGGACGTGCCTCGTTTCCCTCGGCGGGGACATTTAATATCTAGTGAATCACATTTTGCATTAAACACAACATAGAAAATACACAACATACAAAGACTTACGCTTACTTCACTATGCACAGACATATATGATATTTCTACCAAACCATCAAAGAACATTTCTCACAATGTCAGTCACCGAGGATTTTTTATAGGAACTTTGCACACACTTACGTAGGAAAAATGGCATCTCTCTCTCCACACACACACACACACACACACACACACACATACATACACTTTCATTCACCCTTTTTGTATTCTTTCTACTTAGTTTGATCAGGCAATAAATTCTCTTGTTGAATATACGTAATTGTATATTCAAATTCCAATATACGTTCAGCATTCTATCAACTAATATTTTTACATTCTCTTTCACAGTAAATATATATTTTCAACAACTGGTAATCGCGCAACAAAATGGTAGCATCGAATCATAAATTGGTAATAGCCGCCACAAATCATTGACACTTGAATCTGTGGACTGTTTTAATTGGAATAGTGATGAAGGCAAAAACAAACACTCTTTTTGACAATTTCAACAATTATAGGTACCTCCATGAGATCGCTAAAAAAGAGTATAGCATGATGAAAAAGACGCCAAACTTGATGAAAACAAAGATCAAAGTTTATTTTAATTATTTTAAAAAAATTTTTCCTTCTTTTTAGAACATTCTGAATTTTGATTTAAAAAACCTTGTTTCTCTTTGTATCACCGGAACTAGTAAAATAACACAATTTTTAGCACGTTTTTTTTTTTGTATGGCACACATTAATTTGGAAAATCTTGCAAAAATAAAAATAATTGTCGGATGTTAATAAAACTTTCAGAAACTATTCACAAATGATCAAAATTATTACAAATATGTTTTTTTTTATTAAAGTCATGGCAGAAATATTTTTTTATATTTATTACCCACCCCATAGCTAATTTTATGAAAACTCTAGAAATTCGATCGAGTCCACTTTAGTAATTACAATAGTTAAAAGCACAAGGCTATGATGAATGCAAATCATATTTTTTGTTTTTAATTGGACCCCCCTACCTGAAAATCAGCTCTTAACATACAAAACTCAATAAAACAAAGATATTGCTGACTAAAAAAAAAAAAAAAAAAAAAAACAAAAAATAAAAACAAACAAGTTTTTTAACGAAAATTTCGTACGTGCTAAGAACGATTAAAAAAAATGTAAAAAAAGTACCCCCAAAATGCTTTGATCTTTCCTCTTAATAATAACATAAACATTTAGACGACAAAATTTTGTTTTCGTCAAGTTTGGCGTCTTTTTCATCATGCTATGCTCTTTTTTTTAGTGATCTCGTAGAGGTATCTAAATTATAACAAATGATATAAGTCTGACGAATGCCGTAGAGCGCACTTGTTTAAACACTGTATTGAAATCCATGAAAACGATGATAGGTTTCAGAATAGTTCACGAAATGATGACAACACATCATTTCGATAATCAAACCGTAACGAAGGATGTACAGTGTATCGATCAAAACACTGGGTTCAAAACAACAAAATGAGGATGCTCGTTCGAGTAATTGCTGAAATAAAAAACAATGCTTCATTCGAAATCTACAAAAGACCAGAGAACACAAACGATACTCGCCTCTCAATAATCTTACTATATAACAAGCTAAGTGAACTGCTATATAAGCCTGAAGAGGAATGGGTTCGTCTGGTTATCTTGTCCTAGACGCACCATTGGTATTACGGCTGTAGTACATTTAGTGGTACAGGACCCGTGTCGAGATGATTGCTATATGTTTTGTCTGTAATGTCTATAACTTTTAATGAAGATAAATAGTTACCTCCCTTGTACTAGTGACACCAGGTATCAGTGTCTTTGTTATGACAATGGTGGTTTGTTCGAAGATGTTTATGAAGCTGTGAGATAAAAAGACAGACTCCACGAAAAAGCGCTGTACAACAATAATAATTGAAAAAAAAACAACATAAAAAACACATAAAAGCCTAAGAAAAAAAATAAGAAGTCATTTTTTACTCCCTTGGTAAACTAATTCAGATCATAATTCAGATCATAATTCAGATCATAATTCAGATCATAATGACAACGTTTCCTCTCAGAAAACAATAGAGATAACAAATTCACACTAGTTATCGTTATTCTAACGTGGTTACATTCTTCTTTACCAAAGTTGATCAGCAAAATATCCTATTTCAGTTAGTTTTTGAAAAATAATATTTTAAATTTAATAGGGAAACCTTAAATATCAATGCGTCATTGCAAGTACCCACATCTTGCTAATAACACGAATTTTATTAGTGGGAAATTTATGTCAAAATGAAATAATATTTTACTTTCATTTCGGAATTAGTTTAATAAACCTTTTTGAAATCGGCATTTTTCCCTTGATCTCTCTCTCTCTCTCTCTCCCTCTCTCTCTCACGTGTGCGCGCACACACACAATATATATATATATATATATATATATATAAGAGGGCAATATGAATAAAGTCAAAAGGAAAAAATAATCTTTACTAACGTTTCGTCCTCTCATAAAGTCCGTTAGAAGACGAAACGCGTTGTTAAAGAATAGTTTTCCCTTGTCTTTATTTACACACACACACAAACACGTATGTGCGTGCATAAAAGCACCTGTAAAGATTAAGACTCAACACTTAGATATTCACTCAGCATTTTATTTTATTTCACAAATAAGCAAATCAAAGATATGACACAAAACAAAAAGGACTTTTGTTTAATAGCAGAATATTCTGGTTTCATGAAATTTACTTAGCATAAATTAGATTAAGTTATTTAAATTAATAGCATTTTTATTTATTCATTTTTTTTTAGAGATAATGATAATTTAATCTAATTTCTTTCAGATGAATTTTATGAAACCAGAACATTCCACTATTAAACAAAAATCGTTTTTCTTTTATGTCATATCTGCTTATTTGCAGCGAAGCAGAAAAAGCCGAGTGAAAATCTAAGTGTGATGATTCCATCATTTTTGCCAGAAATATATATATACTTTCATCGAAAGGATTTTATTTTCAGCTTTACAATCTCTTCAGAATATCGATGTTATAGCAGCCTTTTTACATTATTGATTTAAATTCTCATATTTTTGTCTAAAAGAAAATGAAAAACTCCTAGCTTAAGTGCATTTGAGTAAAATTGCGTTCCTTCAAGCTTGTTATATTGAACAAAGAAAATTTACTTAGGTTAGTTGTGCATAGGGTCACAAGTGTAGGGCAAATAGGGGGAGAATGTATGGTAGGTCGCAATAGCTTCTGAAAGTAATCTGATAGCCATCAATTTATCCCAGGATCCATGTATTAGTGTATATTATATACATCTATATGATGCTCCAAAATTTCGTTCGGTTTATTAAGTAATAATAAAAGACAGTTTTTTCTTTAAATTTAACTTTAATCGAACAACATATTTACTGTTTTGTTTCCATATTTTCTGTTCTCATTAAGGCAACTTCATAATTTAATCCTTCCAGAATTGTGTATCTTTCTGAGCCAAAACTGTCCTTTGTTCGTTTTGCAGCCATCCAAAGCACTGAATTTAAAAAAATTTAAGCACCTTCTGTAAATAGTGGAACAAACACTAATCCGAAGGTACAATCTATGTTGAATAAGACAGCCTCATGATATTTTCATAACCAAACTGTAGCATTTGTTATTAAAGAAACATGCAGTCTAGTGTCATCCCGATGGAATGCCACACTCTTTCTCATAACAAATTTCAGACGAACTCTTTCCCTCGATAACTAACGTTAGTTAGTCTAATTGGCAATAATTATGTTCAAAGCAGTTGTTTGGTTCTCTGAGAAAGCTCACAGTAGAGGATTCTTTGCAATCCTAACATTTACATCTCATCACTTATTTTGCATGAAAGCTGGGATTAAATACAATCTCTAGTTTTTTATGTTGTTGGAAATATCCACTATTCACCGTTCATTACAATTACTTTCTAGAATGACTATTTTCATTATGTAGCGAATCGCACACAGAAATACAATTCAGTGTTTTTTCTTTTAACTTATATGGAAGCGACACATCAAAAAGACTAACATAACTAAGTTAGTGCAAATGATTTTTAGCGCTTTATTTGTATATTTTGAATATGACTGCTCTCCTCAGTATTATATAAAGTTGATTATTCTCAAGTATTATTTTGGCTGGATCGCTGTCGACATTAGTTGGTCTACCCTATGCGAAAAATCGTTCAACAAGAAATCTCCAACTTCAAACTATATTGGCTATCTCTTAGATAGTATAACTTATTATTTTAATGTACGAAACTTCATAAACTACTTTTGGCACGTTCGATCATTCAATGTGACTTCTTCATAAGTTGTAAATTTTTGTGATTTTAGTCGCATTTTTACATTTTTGGCTTTGTGAAATTTATCTGACATAAATTAGATTAAGTTATTTAAATTGGTAGAATTCATTTTCTTATTTTTTTTTATAGATATAATGATAATTTAATTTAATTACTTTAAGATAAATTTTATGAAATCAGAACATTCCACTATTAAAAAAAATCGTTTTTCTTTTACATCATATCTTTGATTTGCATATTTGCAGCGAAGCTGAAAAACTGAGAGAAAATCTTCTAAGTGTGCCGATGCCATCATTTTTGCCAGAAATATATATATGCTAAAATTGTGACTTATTGTCTTCCATTTCCACTTAAGGTTAGTTAACTCGCAGCAATTTTTGTGATAAAAACGTTTGTTGATATGATAAATCAAATACTACAATAAAAAAGCGATTTTGATTGAAATCAATCAAAATTGAACACTCCTTATGCTAATGACCAAGAGAACGGCTATTTTAGCTTATCCAATATATTCCCATTAATAAATGTATATATATTTGAATTATGAAGTAATTGATTATGTCTGTATTCATATGTAGGGTCTTTATTTTCCACATGAATTTTATGTAATGAGCTGCATCTTTATATTTACTTGTATGCATGTACGATCCATATATATATATATATATATATATATATATATATATATATATATATATATATATGAATAGGATCTTTGGTGGCAGATAAGGACGGTAATAATGATCCATCGAATTTGGCCCAACGTCGCATTTACAGAACACTCAAAATGATATTGTTAATTGTTTGTAAAACCAGTATGCCTTTCTCTTCACTGAAAATGTTATTTGAATATAATAACAAAAATGACTTGTAATTTCTTATGAATTTAACATGTATATCTAATAACATTTCCTTTAAAAATATATTTTAATTATTGGTTTTTTAACGGTTTGAAACATTAAATAGTCTTTGAAAATTAAATCATTTATTTAAATTAATCAGAGTAGGGTCTGTAAATCGTTCTCAACTGAATAATTTGACCATATTTGCGATGTATTTTTGCGACGACGTCAAGTTATCCATAATGAATGTGGAACCAATGAAAAGCTTGGTTGTCCTATGTATTCAATTTATTGTAAATGTATAAAAATTAATAAACAGCCACGTATCCATTTTTCCGAATAATCTCTCTCTCTCTCTCTCTCTCTATCTATCTACGTAGATACATGAAAAAGTTCGTAGTCTAATGATGAATGAAGTATTCATTTTATGCAACAAATATTTTTCAACATAATTTCCTTCTTTGTCACTGCACTTAGCCTAATGTTTCTCTATTATTTACGTCGATCGAACATTATACAATGAAAATTTAAGCTAATAACTGTGTCAGTCTACGAACTTATTGATCCACCATTCTCTCGCTCTCTCTCTCTCTCTCTCTCTCTATCTATCTATCTATCTATCTATCTATCTATCTATCTATCTATCTATCCTAGATGATACTACCAAGACTGGAAATTTGAACCGAACGTTTGAACTTTCAACGCTTTTTGACCAGTATCGTTTGCTGATAAGGATATTGGTTCGAAGGAGACAGTAAAAACTAGTCAAGGGAAGGAAATGGTTTTCACTTTCATTTCTCAAACTTTCGTTTGTCAGTTCCTATGATTATCTATCTATCTATCTATCTATCTATCTATCTATCTATCTATCTATCTATCTATGTGTCTGAGTGTGCACACCCCCTTATAGAGTATATAACAAACAAAAGAAAAATGGAGAAAAGAAAAACGATTCATAAAGATCATTTCCTAAATTTATAAGTGAGTGAATTCAAAAAATAAAAATGAATAATTTGACAAAAGATCTATTAAAAAAGGTGTATATTTTGAAATTGTACATGAATGAATATGTTAAAATATACAAGAATGCAATTTAAAAAATCAATAAGATCAATATTTCAGAAATTTGTATCTCATAAATATTGCTAAAACATTTCACAGTGCTAAAATATTGCGAATAAGAAATTTGTATAACGTTAAAAGTTTAATGTTCAGAAATGTATTTCTGAATTTATTGCTAAATGAATTAAAAGAAACAACTGAAAACAATGAAATGAAATAAAGAAAAATATATGTGTATTAAAACTTGTATTTTGTGGATTTGGGAGTTGGGGAATATTTAGCAATAAAAAAGTTTATTGTAAGTTTAAGGATATTTAGCAATAAAAAAGGACATAATTTCTTGTCCAAAATAGGGAAGACCAAAATGTCCCAAAATTATCAACTTCCTTCATACACAAACTTATGTTTGGATAACAAGTCTTCTTTTTCTTTGCTGTGTGCCTTCAGAGCATTGGCAACCATAGCTCTCTAGAATTTCCTGTCCTCTGTTGCTCTTAGTAAATTTTATCTTTCTGCTGTCCCTCCTAAACCCTGTTCTTCCATCCAGTGTTTTATGCGTTGTTTTCCGCTGTCCTTCTTACCTTCAGTCGGTCGTGTGAGTATAAATTTTCCAAGCATTTTTCCTCATTATGTGCCCTAGAAACTTAAACTGTTTCTTTCTGATGTTAAGTATAAGTGTCCTTTTTATTTCGATTTTCACTAAAACTTCGTCGTTGCTCACATGTTAGGACTATGACATTCTCATTATTCTTCTGTACAAGCATATTTCTGTTACTTCAAGTCTCTTTTTCATCTGTAAGGTTGTCCAGTATTCACTGTCATATAGGAGAACTGATATTACGCAACAGTTCAGTACACTTTTCTTTGTTTCTAACAAAATGTACAGTGTTTAGTTTCTTTCGCTATCCCAATGCTCATTCAGATTAAAGTGTCACATTTTCCGTCCTCTGTTAAAACACTTCCCAGATGTTTAAATTGTTATACTTGTTTGATTTTAGTATTTCCAATTTGTAATTTGCATATTAGGCTGTTCCTTTTGCTAAAAACAATGCATTCTGCCTTCTTGCAGCTGATATTTAGTCATTTCTTCTTGCTTTCCTTCACTACCTTCTGTAGAAGTTATTGTAGTTTCCTTTTCTGTGTCTACTGTCAACACTGGATCACCCGCATATCTTATAGTGTTAAGAGTATGGCCGCTAATAATGGATCCTGGTAAGGCTTATAATTCCCTCAGAATAACCTCACTGTATAGGTTGAATAAGTCTCATGAGAAGACACATTCTTGTTTTACACTCTTTTCTATTCCTGCATATTTACCGAATTCATTTTCTATCCGTATGCAGGCGGTTTGCTGCCAGTAAAGGTTCAGGGTTATTCTAATATCCTTCCTAAATATGTTAAGGTTATCTAGCATTTCCAACAGTTCTTTGTGACATACTTTATGAAACACTTTTGCATCTTACTTATTATAAAATGCAGATTGTGTGTGTGTGTGTGTACGTTTATATATTGGATCGGATTTCCTACATTTTTCAACCGATTTCAACTAAACTTCACAGGACTGCGTAAAATTACCTTGCGGTGGTTCTGACAGCGCCAAAAATTGGAAAAACAATATTGTTTTTGCACGAAATCAATTTGAAAACATGATTCTGCCGCGAGAATGAAAGGGGGAAAACTCATATCAAGTTTAACAAAACTTCACTTTTTTTTGGCAGGTAGTGTTTCTTATTGTCTTGCATACTTTTTTCTTTATTTTTTTTTATTTTTACATTCAGAATGCTTTAAAAATTCCATTTACAAGACAATTGTTTATAATAAAATTTTATTCAATCGATAGACTTATAACGATTGAAAACAATGGTTTTGTTTGAGTTTGGGTTTGACCAATTCGTAAAAAAAACAAAACAAAACAAAAAAAAAAAACTAATTAAGACATGCGTGTCCGTCAACCTTAAATAATAATCTTTGTCAATTTTATTTTTCAGTCTTTATGATGGTCGATACTTGATCTATCTCTTACTGTTACATCCCCGGGCAACGCCTGGCTCTACTACTAGTAATCTATAAAACATAGGTATACATCCTTCTGCATTTGTATTGCTTTTTCCGATATAATATTGAGCATAAATAACGCATTCATTGTTCCAGTGTCTTTAATAAACCCGCACTGTTCTTGTCCTATTTCAGGTTTAATTCTGCTGCGCGTTCGTATGGGACCTTAATTGCGACCTAAAAAGTAATTTTCATCCATAACACACAGGTGTAAGACATTATATTGATAACACTATAACCTGAATAATCTGGCAATCACGTGAGATTCAAATGCTTACTCTTAGTCTTAATCTTGTCCAGATTAAAAGAGTTACCAGACCACCAGAAGACATAATACACTCCGCACCATTACAGAGCCGATATTAATTTATACAAAACACTGCTGAGAGGTTGCATCCATAGCTTCATAGACTTCACACTCGAACTCGATTGCCTGCTAGATGACACTTTGACACATCTATAATCCAATATCGATGTTCTCTGGCCCAAGTGAGTTACACAATGTATTCCATTGTTGGGTAATTACCGACCTTATCTTACGTATCCTTGTGCTCCTGTTCTTGAATCAGCGCTTCACGTGCACATGATGTATGTCTAGTATTCATATATTTTGGGCATATTCTTGATAAGAAAATAGACAGTCCAGTCTTTCTGACTCCGGCAATCATAAAATGCCGGTAAATGGCATTAAATCCTGTCTATGGCCCATAATTGTCACAGCTATAACCACTTTACATATTACGTCATCCGGAGAAGGGGAAGATAAAAGCATCCAATGTACTGATTCTCTAATTTTTTGGCCCTTCTATCTATCTATCTATCTATCTATCTATCTATCTATCTATCTATCTATCTTAGTGTGTGTGTGTGTGTGTGTGTGTGTGTGTGTGTGTGTGAGAGAGAGAGAGAGAGAGAGAGAGAGAGAGAGAGGGGAGGATTTTCTCTTCCATCCTTGAGACCAAACATCACGAAATTTAGGAATTCAGAGGATTTCGTTTATATAATGGAGAGAGAAAAAAGATAATTTTATCATATAATTACGCATACCTAAGTCTAACGTACAAAAAGCGCCTTTCGTATACTTGTAAATGGCTGAATACTCAAATGGATAAAAATAACCTGAATAAATAAAAAATAAGCATTAAAAACACAATATAGTCGATGGTAACCTAACTTTTAGCTTATTCTCATCTTCCACATTCATATTGACTCCCTCTATTTGTCAATAAATTTAAATCGATAAAAATCGATCTTAACCTAAATCAGTCGTTATTTTTTCCCCCCCAAATTCTCTATTCCTCTGATTCTCTCTATTCACAGCAAAGGAAAATCAAACACAACATTTGTTTATTTCCTCATCGGCCCCAGTCCGGATGTTGAAGTACTTCCTGAATATATCTTTTTCTCTCAATATTTGGTTTGCATCTGACATGAATATATTTATCCTTTATTTAATAAACAGTGATTCACAATGTAAGACCGCGTAAACTGTTACCCCGAAGGTTAACTTTTAACTATGCACGCAAACACCAAGAAATATTTGTCTCTATCTATCTATCTATCTATCTATCTATCTATCTATCTATCTATCTATCTATCTATCTATCTATGCTTTATTCTTTGTATATGGGAAGTTGGTTTGTGCTTATTTATATCGTTTTTGTTGATTTCCTAAATGCATTTTGTTTCTTACGAATACGTATACGTTTTTCATGCAACTCATAATCTCTTTGTACGCATGCGCGGATATGTGCTTGGATACTCCTGTCACTTGCGTATTACAGGAAACTGCCTAGCAAGGTATATCATCTCGAGATCTTGTTGATCGTATGAAGAAGTTTCAGAAAACATAATTTAGATACATTTCATATTTTAGCAGATCATATACAATAATAGAAGATAAAGACGAAAAGGTAACTTATTAATATTGTACCTTCTAAGCTTTCTCATGAAGATCTTTGAGGGGTGAGAGAATTTATTTTTAGTAAACTAGAACAGAGGGTCCTTGATTTTAAAATACCAGTGTGAAATGCAGTCTTATCAGCTTTTGAAAATTTTAAAGCACTGATTGGACAGCTTAAAGAATAATCTATTTTATCAAATCTCAAAATCACGTGAGACATTATAGAGATTCGAATTTTTTCAAAGTTTCAATAAAATACAAGTCATTAAAAACGCATTCATTTTTTTCTAATGAAATTATTACATTTTTCTTATATTGCAGTTATTGTGCATGTCATATACAACTCATCCTGTCTCAGTTTTTTTTTAAGTAGGCGTTTAATTTGCTTGATGCATATCCAAAAATAGTTTTATGTTATGCATAAATAGGATTCTAGAAGCTAGTGATAATAACCATAAGATTAAGTTAGTTATGTAATTAATTGGTGGTTTTGGACTATTTAATATAAATATGCCTTCTCACATTGAACCCATCAAATTTCGCAAGTTAGACTGGCTGATACTTACAAGATAAACATATTGACTAATTTAAAAACATAAATAATACCAACACTCTCGTTGACCAGTCAAGAAAACAGAAATTAAGGTTTTCCCGCTGATATTTACTTGGGAAAAAATTGGGTCTTTAGGTGTGTCGACACCCTCGGCATTCGCCCAGGAAATGCATTGGAAGTTAAGTATTTCTTTCCGATAATTCACACAAATTGGGTAAAATAGAATACAAAGAAAGAAGCTGAAAAGAATGAACTCAGAAAGTCAATTAATTCCCCTCTCCACGCTCTCCACCACCTTAAACAGGTATTGAACTCACACTCTTTGGGTCCTGTCAACGGATCTAACTAACGCCTTTATCCACTCCTCAAGGACACATGGCACAGTGGATAAAGGCGTTAGTTAGATCCAGTGACAGGACCCAAAGAGTATGAGTTCAATATCTGGTTAAGGCGGTGGAGAAATTGAAGAGGGGAATTAACAGGGGATAACTGATAACTGACATCCATTAGACATGGCACGTGGAACTAGAACAGTCTACCCCAGCGAGCGAAATAAAGGGTTCAGTATGATATTCCAACCAACTGAGGAAGACCGGAGAGTACAATCGGCGAAACGTTGTGATAAATATGGCAACAAAGATGAGGGTTATAGTCCGCGCAATGTAAATAGTGTACATAATACCTCATCTCAGAAATATAGACAGATGCTGATTGTGCCTAATTTAAAAATAGACTTTATAATGAGGGCAAAAACAAGGTTTGAGACTAACTGCCGCTTCAGAATATGCTAGGAATCTGAGAATATATGACCGCGGAAAAGCGTGGTTATTATAGAGAAAAGCTTAAATTGGTTAAATAATAGCCCACAGAAAAAAATTGCCGTCAAGTTGTAGTGTGTAAATGAACCTTATAGAAAGGCGTTGGATTTTTGTATATGCCGATAGGTCTACAAAGCATCTATTTTTTGTTTGTATGAGGCGGTGCTGAAGAGTTTAGTCTGCCAAAGAAGCCCTTAAAAAGAAATTTGATTTTTGCTCATTTGGTCTGGTCAGATTTTGGGAAATGGTTAGGACCGGGAACGTTTCAGCGCCCACTCACATATCTTGTCACCAGAAGCCAACTCGATAACAGGGTGGCTATTGTAGGTTTTACGGCTACATTTAAGTAAAAGAAAGGAGCATTCTTTTACATAATAAAGACTGTCTCATTCTTTTGTTGGTTATTAACAGTTCTTTTCAATGCTCGACTCGAAACCATGAATAAGATTGATGGAAATTGAGCATTTAAATATACGTGAGTATGCGGCATTCAATATTAACTGCTGAATGCTAAGCTGATTTCATTCCTAGATGTTTAAACGTGTGAAAGGCTTATTAGAGTGCTTTTTCAATGTATGTTATTTAAATTCAATGACTTTTTATATAGGAATTTATTTAAACTAAGGTCGACTTTTCCTTTTATCCAAACATTAGACAAGTCCATAGCTCAGACAAATGTTAGCATGAGAAAGGAAGAATAGTCTAACAATTCTCGTAGGGAGAAGCTTAAGCAGCTTGCCCATCAACATGGGAAATGGAAACTTCAATAGAAAAACCTACCACCTTTGGAACTTACTGATATCATTCAATTTAACGCATAAACTATTGGTTTAAATGGAGTTGGTAATTCATACACCGTTCGCCACCTTAAAACGTCGATAGCAAAGTCACAAGGGATTTTCCATTTATCTCGTACATGATATGGGACATCCTATACAAATCATTGAAAATTATCCTAAATATTCTTTCGTAAAGACAAGTAATAATGATGAAGATATGTATGTATGTGGTTAGGTATATTCCCACTTGGTAAGGTATATTTTAGGTTTGCTTTTAAACTCAAAATTATTTCGGGCTCAATGAATTATTATTTAACTCTTGTGATTCATAGCACGAAGGATGCAAAATGAGGTTGAAAAGTCAGTAGAAAGTGTTGATTGATTTGTTCTCAGAGGGGAAAAATTTTATATTTTTTAATTCAAACAAAACAGTTCAAACAAATTCATTATAAGTATTAGACTAATCAGAAAGTAATTATGTATGTCACCGATATCAATTATGAGTCAACAAAGGCGGAACCAAGGTTGAATGGTAGTTTTTCATCACTTTTGTCCGATAGTGTGTCATTTGCAGCGCATTTCAGAGTTTAGTTGGGAACACTTACAAACAAGAAATTTACATTTCTCATAAGCTTTCTCTTCAGAACCGACTATAAGGTTCCAAAATCTGCAACTGTCTTTTAACTAGGAATTCTAACGATCTATTTCTTCATCGCATTGTTATACATCATCAAAAATGGTTTTTCAGGTTAGTAGAAAAAAAAAACAAAAAACAAAAAACAAACAGTGGTTATCACAAAATGAGGAATCAGTGCCAACATCAAAACCAAGACTCCATTTACAGAAGTGTTTGTTGTGTGTCTGGTGGAATATGAAAGGTCTCATCCATTATGAGCTACTAGAACATTGAAGTACCATCACTGAAAATGCTTATTGCCAGCAACTTGAACAGATAAACGAAGAATTGCGTCCAAAGTGTCCTGCTTTTGTCCACCATGGCAATGCAACGACACACCCTGCAAGACAAACCCAAGATAACAAAAAAGAACATTAGTATGAGAGGTTCTCCCACATCTTTCATACTCACCAGATTTAGCACTTATAGATGTTCATCTGTTTCGATTGCTAGAACAGTTCACCAATGGTAGAAGATTCAAAAACGAAGAAGTTGAAAATCTTCTTTTAAAGTTTGTTTTTCAGAATAAAATCAGATTCTTATAAAAATGAAATCGAAAATTTGCCTTACCTTTGGGCTGCAGTCGCTGGAAATGAAAGTGGCTGCATTTTTATAAGAAACGTTGAAATAAATTTAACTTTCATTTATTTTTATATCCTTTCTAGCAAAATCTAATTATTTTCCGAATACCCTATTATTTATATTTGAAAGCTTAAAATATCATCGATCTCGAATTGGGAAGAATATAATGAACAAAATGTTATTATATCGAAAATCAATACAACGAAATTTAAAAAATTGCTACACTGATACCTTTCACCGATAATGGCGATTAGTGACAAAAATGTCCATTTTGGTATAAGTAATTGGACAAAATAACCAAGTATTCAAGGTTGAACAGATAAAGAAATAAATCAATCAGCCTCCTGGGAGTTGGTTTATTTATAAATCGACATTAACAACTTCCCCTTAAAGGCTGAAGAAATAAATTTTGACACTAATTAACAGTCCTTAATAGTAATTTCATTCATTAGTATACAGTTATATAAAAATATACACTCAAATGGATTATATACATATATGGTTGTGTTAATAAATCTGTAGCCTGATACAGTTATTAGATTAATTCAGTCTTAAAATTTTCACTATATAATATTCAATCTATATTATTATTGGGGAAGCATGGAAATAAGTGCATTGACAATGAAGATTATGCATACCATTTTATAAAATAACTTCTTTTTTCATCATTAGCCTACGGACTTATCGTCCAACCTTTATATATATCGAAGATGTTAACTGAAAAATGGGGGAATTCGAGCAGCGTGTATGAACCTAATGTAACTCATATTTTTACTTCCAGTAGTATATGGAATCTTAGACAATTTCTGTGACCCGCAGTATATTTTCATGGCCAAATTTTATAAACATTTGGGTAATCCACAAAGAATGGGTAAATTTGAAAATATTGATCAATTTACCCATTTGTCAATTTACCCAGAATTTTCCCTGTCTCACTAATCATTGCACACACTTCTGGAAATCATGCCATTTGGAAATAAAGAGCCACATTTTCCATCTCATTTTTCTCTATGATAAAGCTATTTCGCGCCTTAAGGTCCTCGAACTTCGGCGCTTAAGTGAATATAAATATGAAGCTGGGTTCAAATGAAGATGACATGTACTTTGCAAGAATCAGAAAAATTATCTTATCAAAGAGTAAAAGATAAAAATACATCTGATCCTCTCGATATGCAGTTATTTAGTTACAATAGAGTAAGAAAAATGATAGGAATGGGGAACTGAAAATACTTTAGCTAGTTAGATATTATGTAACGCATATACCAACGACAAGTGTTCGCGGCAAACATACAACTATTTCAGTCATGAGGCAGATGTAGAAAGGAATGGATTATTGCTTGTGCACAGACTCTCATCCCATTGACATAATAAAATATTCAAAAATTCGACATAATCATTTTATTATGGATGGATGACTGAGATTTTAGTTTATATCACTAATGACAGACAACTTTGCTATGATTCTGTAAAATATTTGTTGTATTTATATGTAGTACGATAAGAAGAACGGTGCACAATTGCTTTATATGCATATTGACATCCGTTATACTCTTACGTATACTTACGATGCTACGATTATATAACTATGAAGAATAAATTTGGACAGTTTTTAAGAAAAATTACTAATGTCATTGATTCTTGACTTCATAAAATATAATGGGAATCGACGAAATGAAAACTGAAAACAAAGACGTCTTTATTCAAAGATTTTATTCTTTAGTTAAATAAAGACTCCTCCACAGTCAGAATATAGACGTTTTACTGAACTACTACAAACTTGAGGATATGGTTTATGCCAAGAAATGAACATAAAGAAATGTCGATGACAGGGCAGTATTTAATTCTGTTGAATGAAGGACATTTACATCTTAATATTCAATGAAAGTAAAAATGAATGGCAATTAATTCATGTAAAATCAGTTTCTGTTATAATACACTCTGTTATGATAATTTTGTCGTTTTCGCTTAATATATGGACGGACAACCCATGACGAATTGTGCCAAAAGAGGTGTATTGCATGATTATATCCCAGTGATTTTTGCTGAACACTTTTCATTTGTGCTCTATGGAATTGTGCTTTATTTATTATTTGTGAATATTCTCATTTTTTTACTTTTTCAAAAACACTCTTTTTTCATTCAGTTTTACATAGCAGGGAGAAAATCAGAAAATTAGAGTAAATATTAATTCAATGAACAAGGAGAAATTGAAAAGATTCCATTCTTGCAATTTTATTAATATAAACGTTTTTCTTAGTATTAGAGTAGATACCCCTGTTTATTTACAAACAGTGAAAATAACGGCTGCCGAGTGAGATCATTGAAAGTTTTATTAAAGAAGATGTCTTTTAATGATCTACAGCTGGAAGACGTTAATTTCATTGCATGTAAAGAAATAGTGATATATACACAAACACGTGTACCCACTAAGTATAAAAATTAGGAATAATGTCGGATTGAAAGAAGCAAAACAAAATAAAAACCAAAAACCAACAAAAAAACAACTATTAATTGCTTAAAATATTAAATATTTTACCAAAAAGGCTATAAAAAATAAATGTAAATTAAATTTATTTAAATATCATTTATCAACTTCTTTTTCCATGACTACAGTCGAACGGAAGGCAAATTTTCAAGTTCATATAGGATATTTGATTTTATTCTGAATATTCTATCATTGGTGAACTGTTCTAGCAATCGAAACAGATGAACATCTATAAGTGCTAAATCTGGTGAGTATGGAAGATGTGGGAGAACCTCTCATACTAATGTTCTTTTTTGTTATCTTGGGTTTGTCTTGCAGGGTGTGTCGTTGCATTGCCATGGTGGACAAAAGCAGGACACTTTGGACGCAATTCTTCGTTTATCTGTTCAAGTTGCTGGCAATAAGCATTTTCAGTGATGGTACTTCAATGTTCTAGTAGCTCATAATGGATGAGACCTTTCATATTCCACCAGACACACAACAAACACTTCTGTAAATGGAGTCTTGGTTTTGATGTTGGCACTGATTTCTCATTTTGTGATAACCACTGTTTGTTTTTTGTTTTTTGTTTTTTTTCTACTAACCTGAAAAACCATTTTTGATGATGTATAACAATGCGATGAAGAAATAGATCGTTAGAATTCCTAGTTAAAAGACAGTTGCAGATTTTGGAACCTTATAGTCGGTTCTGAAGAGAAAGCTGATGAGAAATGTAAATTCCTTGTTTGTAAGTGTTCCCAACTAAACTCTGAAATGCGCTGCAAATGACACACTATCGGACAAAAGTGATGAAAAACTACCATTCAACCTTGGTTCCGCCTTTGTTGACTCATAATTGATATCGGTGACATACATAATTACTTTCTGATTAGTCTAATACTTATAATGAATTTGTTTGAACTGTTTTGTTTGAATTAAAAAATATAAAATTTTTCCCCTCTGAGAACAAATCAATCAACACTTTCTACTGACTTTTCAACCTCATTTTTGCATCCTTCGTGCTATGAATCACAAGAGTTAAATAATAATTCATTGAGCCCGAAATAATTTTTGAGTTTAAAAGCAAAACTAAAATATACCTTACCAAGTGGGAATATACCTAACCACATACATACATATCTTCATCATTATTACTTGTCTTTACGAAAGAATATTTAGGATAATTTTTAATGATTTGTATAGGATGTCCCATATCATGTACGAGATAAATGGAAAATCCCTTGTGACTTTGCTATCGACGTTTTAAGGTGGCGAACGGTGTATGGATTACCAACTCCATTTAAACCAATAGTTTATGCGTTAAATTGAATGATATCAGTAAGTTCCAAAGGTGGTAGGTTTTTCTATTGGAGTTTTCATTTCACAGTTAGATGAGCGAGCTGATTTTAGAGTTCTGTCGTTTCTTCGAGAGAGAATTTCGACAGCATGTTTTATGTTTGCATATTGAAACGTTTGTTCTGGTCTCATCACAAAGATTGTTAATTATTCAATTATTAAGTTTTAACTTAAGTTTCCTACAATGTCCTTTTCACCATCTTGCTCCTTTGCCACTCCTTCCATCTTTCACAGCGTTTAAGTCCAAGTGAAAGTTACCAGAATGTTTATATACTAGTTTAAGTTTGTGTTCTATACAAGTAACTATACAATATAATAACAGTAATAATAAAAGTACAAATCAATAAACAGTTATTGTTTCGTTTTTTGGTCCATTGACGATTTGAAGAATGAAGGAATCAATAGAAACCCAGTGTGAGAGACGAAAAGACAACTTTCTTGTTCTCGGATTGGGACAGTATGGAATTTCTATCGTCAGCGTTAAGTAAAATTCATGTTGGAAAACCAGAAAAAGATTTTTAAGGTGAGAAAATTATATCGTAAAATGAATCTATCTATCTATCTATCTATCTATCTATCTATCTATCTATCTATCTATCTATCTATCTACTTGATGGGTGAGACATTTTCCTATTACATATCAGCTCTAGTGTTCGAACTCACATTAAAGTAAGGATTTCGAAGCAATTCCGGCAATACTTCACCATTTTGGAGAGTCATACAAAAACAAAATCACCATCACCCTCTATGCTCCATGAATTCTGTGCATAATTAAGCTGAACATTCTGATATTTGGTCACTGAAATAATGATTTTTAGAACCTTTTTAACACCATCATTCACACACGCGCACACACACACACACGTATGTATGTATGTGTAATAGTTTTTACAGAGCAAACTGACACTACATATATTAGTTAGAAGGACAGGGATACTACAGTGCTCCAAGACAGAAATGTAGAATCATACGTAAATAATGCTAATATATATATATATATATATATATATATATATATATGAATTATTATTATTATTTTAACAGTTTCAGCACTAATCTTTTTGCTGTATTATCAATATAATATCTTAACTTTGTATATTGTATTACTTTTCTTAAAATTGAATTGCATCAGTTATTGAAAACAAAAGAAAAACATTATTTCATAATGTAACTGAAGAAGATTACAAAAAAAGAATAAAAATTAAAAGAATTAAAAATTAAAATTAAAAGCAAGAAAAGTAGATTGACCAACAAGAAAATATTTGAAGTGTGTGGCTTATGTAAACAGAGATTAAGAACATTGATTAAAGTCAGTAAAGAAACCAAACTACTACCTTTAAATAAAAATCTCAAAGAGAAAGTATAAATTATGTGAATAAGTATATGGAAACTGATTTCTCAACAGTAAATTTCAATGATGAATGTAGACCTATGTCAAATGGACCTGATGACTGTAATGGAGTTAGGATTTTTCAGGGAAATAGTCAATCAATACGATTTAGAAGGCAGTGTAATGTTTGGAGTTAGTGTTGTAGGCAGTAAAATTATATATGTCTCTTCAAAGTTGCTGATGGTGTCTAGATAAATCTAGAGAATTATTGCAAGTTCATGGACAAGGTATTTTGAATGGTAAAAGTTACAACCGAAAAACTTTATGCTAAAGAGAGTAGTATTCGTGCAAGACAATAGTACTTCTCATTTTACAAAACTGACTATTTCTCACCTTGCCCAAAAAAGGAAAAAAAATAAAAATGAAAAAATAAAGAAAATGCTCCAAATTTACCAAATTAATTGAATGCCACCTCTCAAATCTCTCGATATTAATTCAACAGAAAACTTACGGATCATCGTTAAAAGATATTTATATGAGAATGGAAACAGTATACAAACAAAGAAAATATCTGGGAAAAAATAAATACAGCTGCAATAATAAAATAAATTTTATTTCGCCATATGGAATGTTGTGTTAATTATATGTTTAAATGCCTATATCTTTTAGAGATATATATAAATAAAATTTTATGTGGCACTTTGTCTTTTACATAATGTAACCTGACACACCTAAAACAAACTACTATAAAACTTTTTAATAAGGATAGGTAGGATAAACTAAAACTCATATGATGCATTAATCATATCCCGAAAATTTCATCAGCATTGATTGGATAATATTAATTTTATTGCGAAAACATTGGTTTGTAGAATAATATCAGACATGGTATGGGTTTACTTTCAAATCTCTCTTTTATTTGATCAGAAAAAAAATGATTTGTATTCTCCAATATCTGAAGTTTGCAACAGAGAAGAATGTTGGAAAACCGAGGGTATTTGCTGCTGTCATTTGAGTCATTGAATCTGTAGAGAGTAAATGATTTGGATTCGAACAAGTAAACAAATGATAAAATCACAAACCGGAAAACATCCGTAGAAAAAAATGAATAAAACATTCTGGATTTTGAGACCACATTATCCAAGCAAGACGGCAGGATCCGATATTATCGTAAACAAGGAAAAATGACCTGCCAAATTGTAGTTGGGAAAATTTGGAAAAAATACCAGGATCTCACCTGAGAGAGACGAAATTTGTGGAACGTGACCCTTACCATTGTGGATTTAACAGCTGATAAACCTAGAAAGGTGTCAAAACATTAGAAAAAAATTTGGAATTCGTGGAAGAGTTGAGACTGTCCAGACGACGGCAATACTTAGATTTACAAGGATACTGATGATGAATCGAAACCATCCAAAGCAGGGCACTACTGAAAACAGATAGAATATTGAGGAGTGTGATGGAGGTATTGATGGGACTTGATGTCATTTAATTTTCAGCGTAACTCATCAATTAACATTAACAGGAACACAAAGTGAGTGTAAATAATAATAATAATAATAATAATAATAATAATAATAATAATCTGGAAGCCCATGCCTCAAAGAAATACAAAAAAGTGTTCTCACAAGTACAGCCCACACTTTACGAAGGGCTTTATCTATGTAATTTTTTTTATTTGTCAGTGGAAAGTGCCATGATGCCATTTCTAACCTTAGGTCTCTGGGCGCGACCCGGAAAGAAATGTGTACACGCCAGAAATCAAAGGAAATAAAAGCAATAATAATAATATTGACCACACCATCCAAGCAAGGATGAAAATCCTGAATAAAGAAAAACATACCTTCCAGATTGAGACATTAAAGAAATACAAAGAACTTGTCCGGTAGCCAAATTCGAAATCCAGCCGAATCCATTACATTCACTTACGTGTTAATACCCTTAGGAAAGGTATAAATCCTCCTCTTCTTCTCCCCCCAGCTATGGGTAAATAGCAAGACAGACCGGCTTGTATAGCCTTGGATGGCAACTGGTCTACCGCAGGAAGAAATGGAACCTACTGCGGGAAAAAATCTGCCTCGTCAGTCATGTATCGAAAGATACATGATCACCTAAGCGTGTATCATGCATGGCACATAAGTGACTGACTGTCCTGTAGCTGAGTAAAATATTGAAGTCATACACTGGAAACAGTGAAAATGGCTTGTATTCGATCATGCAGAGTGTCGACAAATGGCATTAACAAAAACCAGGAAAAGATCTTAAAACCAAAAAATCACAAAATACTTTGTGATTTCGATGAGGCACCCATCCGAGTAAGAAAGAAGAACCTGTCAGATTGTGGATTTGATTGTGCAAAGAGATCACACAGTGAATATAAAGAAAAAGTGAGACACTGAGAAAAATACCAGGAATTTTTCCGGGTGATGAACATTAGGAATATGAATGTTAGCGTCGTGATGAAAATAGTAGGTGCACTTGGAACCCTGAAAAAAATCCTTGGAGTCAGCATTGGATGAATTGGTACTTCGGAGAGGAATTGAGATTATACAGACAACGGTATTGATGGAGGTCTGCGAGGATTTTAAGATATTGTAAAAAAACTCAATATTACGTGGAACGTGAAGGTGACACCTGTACTCATCAATATTGGCACGCTTGGAATAGTCCCGAATAGCTTTACAAAGATATTGTAATCTCGAACTAGTCTTGAAACTACTCAAACGACAGCATTACTAAAATCAGTTACAAGACTGAAGAGAGTAATGGAATACTGAAGAGATTTGATATCACTTAATCTACAATGAATGTTACTACTATTAATAATGATATTTCAACCTTGCCAAGGAACTGAGAAAGTTGTGCCACACTAAAGTGACCGTTATCTGGGAGTCAGGAACGGCCCCAAAGAACCTAGTAAAAAAGCTACAGGAATTGGAAATTAGGGGAAAGAGTCGGGACGACCCAGAGGACAGCATTACTGAAAATAGAATATTAAGAGGACTAGAGTGTGAATGAGATTTGCTGTCACTTAATCTTTAGTGTAAGCGGCCAGTTACAACTGGGATGATGCGAATACTTAGTGAGTGAACAGCATCAATACCAGCAATAATGATAATAATAATAATGATAATAATAATAATGATAATAATAATGGCGATGATGATGATAATGATAGCAGCAGCAATATTACCGGCGATGGTAATGCACCTGTAATCGTCCACAGAAGCAGAGACTCCTAGTAGCAGCATCAGTAAAAGTAGGAATGATGCGCCGGTTGTAATAACAATCGAGAAGCAGTAGCATCGCAGTGGTAGTTTTGCAGTCGGAGCAAGTGGCTCTAATAAAGCGAGCGGCTGGTTGCTGTTCTCTCCTACTGCAACATCATCATCTACATCATGAGTGTTATTATCTGCCATCATCATCATAATCATCATCGTTGTTACAAATCTCGTAATTCTGCTGCTGCTGTTGTTTGTCTGGCTATCATTGAGTTGTTACGGTAGTGGAGTACGCTTGTAGGTTTTTGGACAGTGATATTTTACTGCATGTGTTTAAAGATGTACCGTGTTGGACGAAGAGAGTAGGGAGTTAACCAGTTACCGGGTGCGTGGAACCCGTACACAGATAAAGATACAACCTGTCTCGACACGGAGGAGTACCTTTTTTTCATTTTTTAACTTTAAGAAATATCAACAGCAGAGAACATATTTACAGGGGTGAGTACAAATACCCGAATAATGTTCGAAAAAGTGTGGTGTTAGAAAAACCAGGATTGATATAAAGACGGAATGAATATTGTGATTGCTTTTCTTAAATTCATTAATTTCGTTTGGTCGTAATTTCTGACTTGTACGAAGCTTGTTTCTATTTTTCCCCCTCTTCTTTTTTTTTTTGACCAGTCCGAAATTTAGATTGACCTGAAGAAAGAAAAAAGTGAATAATTGTGAATTTGAAAGTAGAGAGAAATAAGAGAGAAGGTTTAAACGAAGTAGATACAAGAGAGAGAACAAATAAAGATGATGTGGTCAGTGGTTTTATAAAGGTAAGTAAATTTACGTTTTATATTAGCTTATGTACAAAATACTGCAACATATAATATTTATATAATTAGCTTTTATACCGCTATACTTACTTACTACACACATACGCACAAGCACATATATATAGAGAAAAATATATATATATATATATATATATATATATATATATATATATATATATATATATATATATATATATATATATATATAAAACTATTTTTCTCTAATACCTATATACGCTCATAGGTGTAACTATTTAAATGAATACTCTGTCAACAAATATGATTCAGACGGATACATGTAAATGATTTCACGGGAGAACGAGTGATAGCTATTGGTACCATACTGGTACCATATTGGTACAGTGATATTACATACAACTATAAACATATTGGATATGATAGTAGTGTAACGGTTATTGGTGCAGAAAGTGGAATTAGTGAGCTGAGTTCAAATTCCGTCCTAGGCAGCCTCCGATCATTACTGCACTAATAATCTTGGCGAATGCCTGAATTTATTTCTTTCACTTCCACTAACTATGAATAAAATAGTTGGGTAGAATGGGCTCTCTAGCCTTGCGTAGTCATCAGTCTAAGAGAAGGACAACTCTAAATTCTAAACCGGTAGAAAAGGCAATGGGAAACCAGTCCATTATTTTCCCCAAGAAAGCATGGCAATTCACAGATAATGAAGAAAAGGAATCTGTGGATAGCCATGATCGCCAAAGTCCTGAAGTTATATGACATTTAAAAATATATTCATATTACAGTGTACATTCATTATATACAGTGTAATTGTCATATAGAAAAAGTCCCAAAGCATTGACGTACAAACATAAATAGCTATCTAAACTACAAGAACTATATAAATGCACTTAATCGTGAACATACAATCACAAACATGCTTTCTATACAAAAAAGTATTTATATATTTTAGGATATTAGTAACCGTACAAATACTAATAGTAATTACACATAAATACACGCGTCGTTTATGTGCTACGTCGCATGGGTGATCATGGCTCTCCATAACTTTGGATCTTTTGTTGCTATTAGTAACAATGACCGTTTACCTCTCCTCTTAGTGTCTGTTCCGCCATACATTTACACAAACCCATTAAGCGGGTTACTCGCTGTTACCCCTTGCTTCTTTTGCCTTTAATATGTTCTGTGAGTGTTAAATTCTCTAATCCCTCTTTTCTCATATATATCCCAGATGTTACAGCTATCTGTTTTTGATAGTAACTAAACTTCCTTTCAGTTTCTATTTTCATTTAGATTTCCTCGTTTCTCAAATGTTCTGTCTATGATATTCTTAACATTCGTCATCAAACCAACACCTCTATCGCTTCAAGTCTCTTCTTCATATTTAGTGAGATTGTTTAGAATTCACAATTAAATATAAACATAATCTTAATCACGTTAGCATTCACTTTTCTTCCTGTATCTTGGTGTACGGATAATATATAAACATAAAAGCAGCAATACACATGAAAAAAAACAACTAATAAGTTTAGCATAATCTGACAGAAGTTCACAAATAGGGAACACTGAGTAATATGGTTTACAAAATTAGCTTGCTAATCATTTTTCGACAGCAAGATACGTTAGTTAAGCATAGGGACACAAAATTTGGAGTACAAGGAGAAGATCAAATTCACAGCACAAACGGATAATTTACCAAGACCATCACGCTTTATCAAGTGCCCCATTTGAAAATGACATATGGTTACACAAAACCATATGCACTTAAATTTACTGACATAAAATTCTGTTAACTCGATACATGCAAACTTATACAGGTAATATTTGATAAACACAGGTTCGAACACGGGATCACAATATAATTACACTTCCTCTATCTTTTATTATGTAACTCTTTCACACTTAGGTACACACGCACACACACGCACACACACACATATATATACACTGAAATTCACATAATCACAGACATACATATAAACATAGAAATAAGTAAACATTTATATGAAAAAGCACCAATTTAAAGATATAAAGGGCGTCCCAATAACTTGGACCGATTTTAAGCTTAATTCACATTTAAAATCGGTCCAAGTTATTGGTACATCCTTTATTTATTGATACATACAACACATATACAATTGTATATATATATATATATATATATATATATATATATATATATATATATATATATATGTGTGTGTGTGACCACACGCGCGTGTGTGTGCACATACACACGCAAAACAGCCAGGTGAGTAGACAGAAGCATATAGTGGGACAGTTGCACTCGTATTAATTTCCTAAGAGACGAAGAAATAAATACACTTTCACAGGAAAATATACATTGTCAAACATACACAGAGACCAGCAAATACGAGGACACATAGAATGAAAAACGCATTCGGATATGGAGATAAACGTACAATAAAATTAGCACTTGTAAATCGGTGTTTCACTTTCAAACAGGTACATAGAATGATATATATATATATATATATATATATATATATATATATATCTCGATAAAATTGTCATTACTATGAAGAAGTTAGGGACGGTATGTGTTACGAGTTTTTTTCCTTATTTTGTCATTCAGTTGCCCACTATTAATCTGATATATAGGTTTCTACATATCTTCCATATATATTTATGTGTATATAAATGAATTTGCCGAATTAGAAGCAAACGTTCAAAGAAAAGTAGATCATTGAAGAAGAAAAACGGAGTCACTTGCTATCAATCATGCAATAAATTTGGTGAAAGCTCTTATAAGTCATTGAAGAGATTTAGTATGAAGAGACGGGGCGACTTTAGGGGATGACGACATTTCACTGTTACTGGAAAGTCATGTGCCGATCTGCCTGTAATAAATTATTATTATTATTATTGTTATTATTATTATTGTTATTATTGTTGTTGTTGTTGTTGTTGTTATTCGGCTCTATTTACACACTCGGCTATAAGAAACAAGACATAGTCTATTTTAAAGTTTTATTTTTATCTTTAATTTAACGGGCTGTGAAGTTTGGTAGATTTATCGACGTTAGACAGTTTCTTTCAACAAATTTTCATATTAGTTTTATGTAGATAAATGATTTTACCAGAAATTATGCACAGTTTTTATTTGAGACATAGAGAAAGAGGGTGGAGAGGAAGAGAGTGAGGAAGAGGTTGAGAGTGAAAAAGGAAAAGAAAGAATGGGAAAGAGAGGGATAGGGAAGATTTATGAGTTTTTATATTCTTATTAATTCTAATTCTATAAAGTCGATAAAATTTCAGTTTACTAATCATTGTGTACTCATGAGCATTGCATTTCCATGCGATAGTGTCCGTGCGTTGAGAAAGAGAAAGAAAAATAGAAATGGAAAAAGAAGATTAAAAAATTAAGGCGAGGGAAGAAAAATATTGTTAAAACGACAAGAAATCTAAGACGGAAAAACAGACTGTTTGGGTAAATATGATGCACCTTATGGTGACGTATACATTCATTTGTAGGTGAATGCAGTACATTTTTTAAAATTTTTTTTAGTCCTTTGAATTTTACGTGTATTTTTGTATTTATGTTATCAGTGTATTTTGTATATATAACTGAATAGTGAGTATGTATTAGTGAATTAAGGCGCGTAACTATGTTTCTGGGTACATGTATATTTCTATACTAATTATTGTCTCTACCAATCACTGAACGGTTTAGTCAATATTGTAAATGATTATGATATTATGTTGGTTTATAAACGTAACTGACATTGAAAAGTAAACACAGCCTCTGCCCTTCATATAACTGATTAAAGGTTTAAAATATGACCTGACTGACTGAACTGCGTGTGTATGACAGGGAGGGGATTACTTATATGTTTAAGTGCTTATTGCAATGTCTATGTAAACAATAAATATACCAGCGTCAAAAGATAAGTCGATACAAGGAGATCAATATCTATAACACTAAAGGGTATCGTAGATTTAAAAAGTACATGGATTTATTGACTTTTAAGAAAGTAGCAAAACTTGGTAACACCAGTCTACTAAATTGTCAGCGGCCCTACCTTCCAAATCAGTATGTGGCCAGACTTTTATTAGTTATTTCGGAATCAATGTAGTAACTATAGTTTATATCAAACAGCCACAGGAACGGCTAGATAGCTATAGCAGATGTATGCCTTTTATAGATTGTACAAGTATATAAATGTACTTTTTTGGGTGAGTTACATTCAATTCTTTGAGCAGAAAATATCTGCTTGGCTTGAAAATCAGCATTTGAAATACTGATTTTTACCAAGACACGAGGACTAATTACTGGCATTAAAGGCGATTTCGTTTTTAATAGAGTCACTCAGATAGATATGAACATACTCTACAGATGGAGAGGAGACGATGTAATAAAGATGCGGTTCTACAGAATGATGCTGAGAATACCATGGACGAGGTATGTGAGTAATTAGGAAATTTTAAGCAAATAGGAACAAAATGGGCACTCTTATTTATAATTAGAAGGCGAATAGAAATTTATGGGATATTCTTCATATGTTTTTATCCATTGTAGTCTGTTCATTTCAATCTATCCCACTTCTTCTTCTTCTTCTTCTTTTTCGTCTTCTTCTTCTTCTTCTTCTTCTTCTTCTTCTTCTTCTTCTTCTTCTTCTTCTTCTATTATTATTATAATACAATATACCGTGTCCCTTCAAGATATATATATATAAAAGGAATAGTGAGATTTGGAGAGAGAAATTAGGAAAATCATCTCGGCATAAACATATATAAAAATCTAGGGATAACAAGTTTTGTTCCTTTATATACTGATATTTTTGTCTCGAAATAAGATATTCTGTTTATTTATAGATATGTCTGTTTACACTATTGATATTTGTATTCTTTTGTGTTATCAAAAGAAGACTTGATCATGCAAGTGTTATTCCAGGCTGCAACTAAACCGCTCGTAATTCTGATGAGTTATAAAAGAACGGCCAGTCAACGGTCCCAAAACGAGAGAAATGTATGTCGTATCATATCTTGATTAGTTTGCGTAATAGTTAGCGCATTGTGTTAACAAGCCAATGGCCGTAATGTTAACATTTACACCTGAACTTGAATCTTGTGAAATAAAAAATCACTTAAACCAAATGTAAATATTTATATTATATACAATAACATGTAGTAGTTATCAGGGCTAAAATGATTTTCAGTAGGAAGGATACTTCATACCAAAATAATGCTACATTACTTCGACTACTTTATATGAAATATCCAACCCAAGGTTTATTATAATTATTGACATAAAAGATTAATAAAAATACTTGCAATAACAATAATAATAGCGACAAAATAAGTTAAATTAAATTTAATTATACATTATATTATACATATAGTGCTGGAATAAAACTACCCAGGTATGAAACCAAATTTTTCTTTTATCTAAGTACATGGAATAAAATCAGAAGAGATTTAGTTTTCAACAACCAACATTTTAACTTTGTACATATTATCAGCGAACCGCTAAATTACCATCACTGCTGCAATAGGAAAAGATATAAGCCGTGGAACAGTACACCAGTGGAAAAAACTTCAAGATTCAAATTTGGAATGTGAAGCTGATGAGTATCATTAAATATATTATATACTTTGAAAAAGAATAGTTTACTGTCTAGTTTGTTACTTCTAAAAGCTGAGATACTCAAGTGGGATTAATATTTATTATGAACATTCTCCTAACTCCAGCTAATAGCACCATATAAATAAATTTAATGTATTAAAATATTGAGTCGGCTTCGACCATACAAATGAATGATGTTAGCACAATCGAAAATCTGTCTTAGAAATTAAAAAAATGAAAAAGATAAGTTCGTCTCTGATAGTTGTAAATGAAGCTAGATCGGTGACGGAGCTGTGACAGTGGCCTGAGAGAAAGCCAAAAATTGAAAATGCCAGGATCTCGCCAGGGAACTAAGAAAATGTACATTAGGAATTTTAGAGCTGATCTTATATTAACTGAAACCATTCTAAAACATTAGGCACAATATTAGATAAATAAGAAATTAAGGGAAGAAATAAAATTGTTCAGATTACAGCATTGTTAGTCAGTGGGAATACAGAAAAAAGTGCTAGAGAATTAATGACACTTGCTGCCATTCAGTCTCCAGCAGTAAGTCAAACATAATCTGGTGTGAACATGTAAAGGCATGAAATAATAATAATAATAATAATAATAATAATAAAAATAAATATTGTTTTGATGCTACACTGTCTCATATAGCTTATATGGTTTATGACCTTAATTGATTGGAAGTGTTAACATGTACATGTTTTGCCTTGGTGATTTAAGACGGGTTACAGTAAATCTTCCGTTCCTCTAGAATTTGACGCACTGTGCATCTTTGTTCATGAGCGGGAGTAATGGGGATCACCATGGCCTGTGTAAAGAGGGGTATTTTTTTTGTTTCAAGAATGAGTTATTTAAGGTGGTTTGAGAGGCACATGTAAATACATGAAAAAAAAAACACAAAAAAACAACTTTAATCAGAGACCATTTGAGTAGACTGGGTTAATCGACCCTAAGTTATTTCTAACTAGGCGCCACCTGCTAGATTATCAAAACCTGTTACTACATTGTGCGCCTTTAGCTGTGATGCATCTGTCTGGTATACCCTTACGAACCTTGGTTTATGAAGGCTATATTAGAATCCCTGTGTTTGTAAACCATCGTCACTTTCTTTGCGTCCTGTCCTATCACATAATAATAATAATAATAATAATAATAATAATAATAATAATAATAATAATAATAATACTAAGCCAGACATAGTCATAAAAGATTTCGAAAAAGACCTGCCAACTAATTGCTCATATGATGCCAATGTTTTTAAAAGAAAGAATTTCAAAAACTGTTAAATTAAAAGGACCTTCAAATCGAAGTAACAAAAATGTGGAAACTTAAAACTATGATTATCCATGTTGTGATGGGAACATTGGGTATAATAAAACAGGGTACCGAAAATCATGTAAGTAAAATTCCTGGATACATCAGCATCTCAGAGCTACAACAGATTATTTTGTGCGGAACTGCACAGACCATTCGCAAACCCCTCTCCATCTAAATGAAACGTCCCAAAAGTGCGTAGATAACTCTCCTACGGTGCACTTTTTACTCATAGACCCACCCCCGGAGGGTACTTGTTAATCAGAGACTGTTTAAGAAATTAAAAAGAAAAAGATAATCTTGGCCTCTTAGATTTAACCGGATCACACAATCCAAACCTAGATTGTAGACTGTATCTCGATGTTTTCTTAATACGTGGATTAGTCTTTGGTGCTTCTACTTTACCAGAGTAAGTTTAGGAAATATCTACCTCGGTATAACTTTGGTCCGCTTGTCGCAGAACGATGACTAACAATGGAAGCTTGCTAATGGAGTAACTTTGATTCTCACAAGGTTCTTGAATATTGTGAAAACTAAGGAAATATTTGCGTTGATGCAAATCCATGAGCACACCTGCTGCAGGACGATAGATGCCAAAAGAGGTTTACAGATATATTTTTAGCACAGTGAGTTCGATTCTCGTTGTAATATTCCGAATCTTCCATAACGGTAACTAAGTTTTGTAAATACCTAAGTGGACGATTCTATTTATAAAGTCCTACAAAATTGGAAGATAAGTAGAAAACTAAATTTATTTTATATTACAAAAAGAAATATTGGAAACGATAGAGCAGTAAACGTTCAGAAAAGTCCATTCATTTATTTAGTTAATTTACGATACTTAATTTTTCATTCAGGAAAAATAAAAATGAAATTCAGTTGCGAACTCAACAAAGACATGAAAAAGATTCTCTCAAATATTTTCGATAAATACCTATTTACTACCAATATCAAAGATCAATGTTCAAGTGTAGAATTCAGAAAAATCTAAAAATTTGGCAATTTAAGAAGGCATTAGATAATTTTAGTTTAATAATTTACGAAAAAAAGGCTAAATTGCAGTTGTTAATGGTGGATTTACGCATTAGTAATAACAACATTATCTTTAATTTCTGAGAGTTTCACAGTAGACAATTTTGTTTTTAAAATATGATTCTTCTGCCTTGTACGATTTTATAATTTAACTTTGATATTTTGTAATATGCCGACCGTGGCGGAAAGCAACATAGAGATATATGGCTAAATAATGTTTGTGGCAAGTCGTTTCCGGTTCAGTTCATTTCATTTCATTTATTTTTTTTACGTTGGGTCTTAATGCTATTCTATTTTACCAAATACAAATGTCGTCTGGAATTATAACCATGGGAATTTTTCAACTTACAGAATAAGCTTAACTGTTCAAATAAACGTACCGCTGAAACTTCCTAATAAAAATGGAACAAAATAGTCATGTCGCGGAGAAAATTATTTGACATATGACTCTACCGTACCAAATAAACACTGTGCCAGGGGGAAACCGAAGAAAATATTTTAATCGTATCGGCACTTCTATTTCGTATATAGAGAGTACTAAATAGTATATAGTTTTCCTATATTTGCTATAATTAATTGACTTGCATGTAGTCAGGTAACTCTAAAAAGTACAATAAATCTCTTTTGAGTGAATGTAGAAATACTGAACATGTTATAAACAATGTAGCTTTTTTTTATCATTTCATCCCAAGCAAGACGATAACGGTTATTGAGAATAAGAGAAAATGAATGAGAAAACATTGGTGAGTAGAAAGGTCAATAAAAGAACAGAGTTCAGAATGGCAGAAGATAGCAACTGATGTTGCATCTAAATTTTTGGAAATTGTAGTTGACTGAAACACGAAATTAAATATTAATTAATCCCATTTAAATACTTGTACCAGTCTTTTAGGCAACCGTGAGCAAGCTAGTCTCACAATCCATTGACTTATTGTTCATTCTGATAGTTAATACAGGAAACAACTCATATTTTCAGGTGATAATGGTATATTTACAAATTTGCAGTAATATAATTTTTAATTGCTGAGAGTTTTTTTTTTTTTTTTTTTTTTTACGAAAGACAATCTTAATATGTGGACCAATCTTTTCTCATCTTCGCTTAGATTTAGAAAGTGACTCCAAATCGCTAAAAAACCTTGTTCAATGTCCCACGGCTTAACTCTCACCCCATTGCAAAAGTAATGGGAGCTTATTTATTTGCTGATAATGAAAATATGCATGAAGTTTTGGTTGTTGACATCTAAATCTATTTGGAGAAAGTGTAGAAATAGTGAAAGTGTTATGAAGTTATGAATACCGTAGGTAGGTAGGTAGGTAGGTACGAATAAGTTTATTCATATATACTTACATTATTTATATTATTCGGACTATTGTCCTCATCTTTGTCGCCATATTTATCACAACGTTTCGGCCGTTGTACGCTCCGGCCTTCTTCAGGTGGTTGGAATGTCGAACTGAACTCTCTTTTTCGCTCACTGGGGTAGACTGTTCTAGTTCCACGTGCCATGTTTGATGGATGTCAGTTATTAGTTATCTCCTGTTAATTTCCCTCTGAAAGTTCTCCACTGCCTTAACCGGGTATTGAACTCACACTCTTAGGTTTATAATACCCAGAAATTCATACCCAGATGTCCTCAAGGACACATGGCTAAATGCGTTGGTTAGATCCAGTGACAGGACCCAAAGAGTTCGCATTTTAACAGATATATTTATCAAAATTACACAAAAATATCTTAAAATACTAAAGAGTAAATTTATTCAATAATATCGCCGTTGGCTTCAACCATGGCCTCCAGACGTCTTCGGAATCTCTTGCCACTCTTCTGGACGGTATCCTCAACTGTGCCCCACACATAATAATCAAGGAGGTTGCAGTCTGGGGAGTTAGGTGGCCATATGTAAGGGATGATGTGGTTGCAGAAATGGCATGGTGCAGAGTCGTGTTGCCAGACATAGGGTCTTCTGGCCGCTACCCTCTTGATTCAGGGCAGCACTATCTCCCTGGCTATAGACCTGATTGATTTGGAGGAATCGTTTTCAAGCATGGCCTGGATCTCACCATCAAATTCGTGAGTTCTTTTCTTATCAGAATGATCAGAGTGAGTTTTCCAAGCTGATGTACCTTCGTAATCACCATTAGACTCATCCAACTCTTTCCGGATCCTCTGCAATGTCCTCAGATTGACACCCAAACACGCTGAAATGTTCGTATTAGAGCTTCCAGCGCGAATTCCAAGCAGTACAGCATGCCATTTCCAAATTTCTGGCGGAGTGAATTATGTCATGTTGCTTTTTTCTCGCAGACGGTGCCCAACTGACTCTACTATACTCTGCAGTCGACAAAATCAAAAAACAAGTAGCGCGCATGCGCGAAAGTAAAATTATAAAACGGCAATAATTTACTCATTGCACTCTGTATGTCACTCTACAAGTGAATAATGGTAATGGTAACATTAGCCGTTTCCCTACAAGCAAATATTTGCCATTCATTATTGAGCAGCCAATTCTACTTTCGATTTGACATTTATAAAATCTTTCTTTTGAAACAACTTTTCAGCGAAACAGGTTTCTCAAGTCCAGTATCTGTTATCGCTCTTTCCAGTGTTGATGGCGGTTTCCTTCCTAACATTTTATTTGAAGTAGTAAGATATTATGCTAAAAAAAATCGACGAAAAAGTATACATAATTTAAGACAACTTTAAACTGAAGCTGGACAAAAAAAGAAAGAAATTAACCTAAAAACGTGTTTTTGGCAATGATAATATTTCTGAATGTCTGGGATGTATTATCATTATAATACACTTTGATTTTTTTAAACTGTTGTTTTCATCTTCATTGTTATAATGACATTTCGATCGATGAAACCTTTGACCTTCTTCAGGGTCTGTTACATTCGGTAATGTCCATAGAATATCTTACTAAATCTTTTATTCAATCCACAGAGAGTCTCTTCCTGACACGTATGCTAATAAAGAACAAATATTATGTTTCCAAAATTACACCACCATTAGAATTGTCTCCTGAATATAAACATTAGTATGTTTAGAAAACAAAACTGTTTTGTATTAATTATCTGAGATACCACTTTCTGCCTTTTACTCGGTATGGCTGATGCTAATCTCCAGGAGAGGGACTCGTTGCGCCTTCTCGAGCTTACATTCTCGGCTGACATGAAATAGAAAAATTATATCGAATTCATTGCTAGGTCTGCTGCTAAGAAAGTTGGTTTACTGTGTTGTGCATTTTTTCTCTCCAGAATATATCTTATATATTTATAAATCTACCATTCGTCCATGCTTCGAATATTGCTGTCACATATGGTAGGTTGCTTCTGCTATATATTTAGATAGACTTGATAAAATCCAGTGAAGAATACGAATTGTTATTGGCCCTGACTAGGCATTCCGGCTTCAGTCACTTTCCAACTGCTGTAATGTAGCTTCCCTGTGCCTTTTCTATAAATATTTTCATGGTAATTGTTCGGATGAACTCTTTGCTATGGTACCTAGACTTTAGAAATTTAAGCGGAGTACTAAATTGTTAACAAAGTTTCATTTTACAATGGAATTGGCTAGATGTAACTGTAAGTTCTATACTAACAATCTCTTTTATCGCGCTTCTCGCTTGTGGAACTCTCTTCTGGCTTCTTACTTCCTAGTTAAATTTGATTTTCAAAACTTTAATTGCATTGTTAATCGTTATCAACTATCTTCTTGATTTCTATTGTTTTATTGTTCTCGCTCCTTAATAATGTTTCTCTTTTTCCCATTCTTTCGCACTCAGTAACCCCTTGTACCTTAGTCGCTTTATTGCCTTGCTTGGAGTGAAATAAATAAAAAAGTGTCAGAATTTACCTGGCGATCTTAGAGTTCAATCCCTGAATTGGGTAGTAGATTCCAGCGGAACGTACTGAAACGAAACAAGGACGAGTTAACAAAGACGATATCTTTTTATACATTCTAACTATGACAGATGGAGAAACAAATTCAGTGTATAATAATTTTGGAAGTTTTGGTAACAACTTGTTGTGTTGATAGAATTTCAAATCAATACAAAGCCTTCGACAAGTGTATCAAGCTTACTGTAGTCATTCTGAAACTTGTAAACATGCGATAGCATTCGGTACAAATAGTGGCTATCACCACTACTACTATCACCGATCGGAACATAAAAGCTATCATTATAGCTGCTCTATCAACTGAAACAATTACTGCTATTACATAACAATAGTAGATTATTTACTCTTCTGTAAGTTGACTATTAATTTTGTAAAAATATATTAGAACACTTTTATTCTAGTATAAAGAAACTTATTTTAAATTATACGTAGAATCTATCGGTGGTTCTGACAACCGAATGTTTAAATTTTGAATTATGTGAAGAATAGTCTTTGATAGACTATGCTAACTTTAACTCCTCTCTCACTCCACCCTATCTATCTATCTATCTATCTATCTATCTATCTATCTATCTATCTATCTATCTATCACGCAAGCAAGCTAACTGAAAAAAACAGATGTCACATACCAAATTACGCAACTGGCATTCAGGGCTGATTGATAGAAAACAAAATTACGATAAACCTACTCTTGAACTATATCGTTGAATAGGCAACTTTCTACCGTTTGTCATTGTGCGCATTTATATATATCACTAAGCATCTTTTAGACTAACACAAGATTAATATACTCAATGAAAAACATATTCAATAACCAAAACTTATGCAACTAATTTGCTCATCAATATTCTTCTACAGGCACCCGAGTTATTTAGGTTTGCGCATAAGTTCTCTAGCGTTCATTTTAAACCCGAAGACTGGTTGTTTAACAACAAAAATATGCAAATAGTACAGGCTTCTCAAAATATATATGGAATTTCACTTACACGCAAAGATATATATATATACATATATATATATATATATATATATATATATATATATATATATATATAGAGAGAGAGAGAGAGAGAGAGAGAGAGGTCTGTTCAGGACATATATTAGAAGATTTTATTCTAATATAAAGTTTATTATTTTAATATAATATATGACTCTCTGTTGATTCCTTTTTCTTTTTACCATCTAATTAACTGCCATGTTTTCTTGGGAGAGATGGTGAATTAGTTTCTCGTTGCCTTCTCTACGGATTAGAATTCTAAGATATTTTTCTCTTAGATTCGTAACCACCCAAAACTAGGGGGTTAAGTTTACCCTGATATTTAACTCATAGTAGGAGAAAGAAGAAATGGATTCATACCCTTTTATTTGTGTGGAAGTAAACACAACAGACGTAGCCGGGATTTGAACTCGGCTCGTCGATTTCATTTTCGGCGTCGAGACCTGTTATCGTGAGTAATGGGATTAATTGAGGCGCGTTAAGGGCGTTATGTGAAAAAATAAATATTTGTGCAAAATCAATGCCTTCTTTCACTATTAGACTTTTGATTTATTGATGCACCTAGATATTTGTGCGTGTGCTATTCGTGTTCATGTATCTACTTTATAACCGACAACTTTGTTTCGGCCCTTATTTCAGCCTTCAGTCCATGCTTTTTAAATCGATAACTCCAATGAAGTGCTTTGTCTGAGAATTCTATATATAGTTATGTGTGCAGTTATTATTTTTAGATTGTTTCAATGTAGGATGCTGCTTTCTATCTGTTTCTGACTAAAAGATTATCACACTTTAGACTCATAATTATACATATGTATGAACACATTAACAGACACGCACACACACATATAAATACAAGTATGTATATATATATATACAAGTATGTATATATATATATATACAAGTATGTATATATATATATATATATACATGTATGCATATATATATATATGAATCTATGTTTAAAATATATGAGAAAATCTCTGTATATTTATGCTTATATACATATATATAAGTATATTCACACACACACATATATATTTATATATACGTATGTAAAATATATGAGATAAATATTTATATATTGATACTTATATACATATATATGTATATTGATACTTATATACATATATATGTATATTTATACACACACACTATTGTTTTTATTCATGTTGTCCGTTTACAGATATAGACTATCTGAATTTTTTACACACACACACACACACATATATATGGGTCAGTAACAATTCTTAAATATATATATATATATATATATATATATATATATATATATATATATGCAAGTTTCGTTGAAAACGACTGACAAGGTGTTGTGCTTGAGTTTTTTATATAATTTTTCATGTGGTTGAATACAGATATAATAGCCTCATCACATGTACAAAAAGTCTAAAAATAATGGAAGCATTATTAATAAAAAAGAAAAGGTTAACACTCAGTAATATCAACTATGGACACGGCCACAATGTAGTGATCGTGTTTTGAAAATAAAATATTCCTATAACTCTAGATACATACATTAAAAAATCCATATATTCAATTAAAAGTAAAATAAAATTCATCCTTGATAATGGCTAAAAGTATAGCTGAAAGCGTTTGGAAAACATTCGGGTAATTTTTTATATAATTTATGCCCTGAAAAGAAAAAAAATTCGCAAACACGTGCGGAATTACATAAAAAAATTCAACCACTTACCTCGTCAGTCATTTTCAACGAAACATGCATAAAAGAGGGATTACTGCCCAAATTATATATATATATATATATATATATATATATATATATATATATATATATGTATGTATATTTAGGCATCAATCCTTCGTTTATGCATGTTTCATTAAAAATGATAGACAAGGTACTATGGTTAAGCTTTTTATTTAATTTTTCTTGTGTTCGAGTAAAAGCTTTCTTTTCTGGACAAAGGGTGTGTAAGGACTGTCCAAATGTTTTATACTTCCGAGCGCTTTTGGCTATACCTTTAGCCATTATCAAGGATGATTCGATTTTTCAGGTTTCTTGAGTGTGTGCGTTATGTGTATGTCTTAGTGTGTGGTAGGAATGTTTTTAATTTCCGTAAACGGTTAGCACATTGTGGCTTTGTTCGTAGTTAATATTTCTAAGAGTTGGACTTTTCTTTTTTATTATTAAAGCTTCCATTATTTTTAATCTTTTTTTGAAGGTGGATGCAGTTAATATATTTGTGTTTTCTACTAGTATGTTTCTAATGGAGTCTAGTAAATTTGTGTGTGTGTTTAAATGGGTTCTAATGAAGCTGTGGTCAGATATGTATAACGTAAGAC
The DNA here is from genome assembly GCA_903632075.3 of Acanthosepion pharaonis. Lineage (NCBI taxonomy): Eukaryota > Metazoa > Mollusca > Cephalopoda > Sepiida > Sepiidae > Acanthosepion > Acanthosepion pharaonis. The sequence continues at coordinate 594,673 of CAHIKZ030000924.1, read as the reverse complement.
GTTTGAATAAGCATGTAGTTGTGTAACCGATGTAATTATTTATGAGACCGGTTTGATCAGGAACACAGTTCCTTAAGGGGCATTTGAACTCATAGATAATGTTCGTTCTTTATAAGAAACAAAGAACGAACATTATCTAAGGGGCATTTGAACTCATAGATAATGTTCGTTCTTTCTTAGATCCAGTGACAGGACCCAAAGAGTGTGGGTTCAATACTCGGTTAAGGCAGTGGAGAACTTTCAGAGGGAAATTAACAGGAGATAACTGATAACTGACATCCATTAAACATGGCACGTGGAACTAGAACAGTCTACCCCAGTGAGTGAAATAAAAGGTTCAGTTCGACATTCCAACCACCTGAAGAAGGCTGGAGCGTACAACGTCCGAAACGTTGTGATAAATATGGCGACAAAGATGAGAACAATAGTCCGAATAATGTAAATAATAGACTATAGGTCATTTTTTAGATTAGCTGCCAATTTGATTTTATCAAATTGACCAGTCTTGCTATTGAGACAGGAGTAAGTGGTTGTATCATCAGCATAGATATCAAGTTGAGAACTGATGCCAACAGGAAGTTCATTGATGAAAATTAAGTAGGCCCAAAGATAGAGCTCTGGGATTAGTACAAAAATATTTAGAAGTAGGCCTTTCAGGATAACTTTCATTTCACAATTTGATAAGAAAGACTGAATCAGTTCCAAAATTCGCCCGGAAATACCATAGCCTTTTAACCTATGAAGAAGACCGTTACTCCAAACTCTGTCAAACGTTTTCGAGATGTTCAAAGCAACGGCCCGAGCTTCACCATTCTTATCTAAAAATTCAAAAAGTTTTGCCATGTAATGTTCCAGTTCAATTTCTAATTTGTCGACTTGGCCTAGGATAAGCCCTCTGCATCCCTTGCAGACGGGTAAAACCCCCAAATGAGGTTATCTACTAAGTGAATGCTTACAGACTCAAATATAAATGACCAATATTTACTTATCCACGAACTAAGTAAATGTTTGTAGATTCAAATATAAACGGACACTATTTACCTAAACATATAACATGTAAATCTAGCTATAAACAATTAATAATTACCTATCGCCTAATAAAATAAATGCTTATACATGCAAATAAAATAATACAAATAATAATAATAACAATAATAACAAATATTTTTTGGTGTACAAAATCTTATTATTGATGCAAAATCCGACATTAAATAAGTAGTAGGAAGCTGTTGATTGATTGAATTGGATTTTACGGTTTATTAACCCTTTTTGTATGTTATTTAAAGCTGAAACATATTTTGGGTTGTAAGAATAACTACTTTTTTTTATGAGTAATATTATTGCATCAGTATTTTTTTTTAGAATTACAACGATTTTTCCAGATACAAGTCCTACTACTTAACCCATAGTTAGGGATAGATTCATACATTTCCCAAGAGCATTTTGCCCGAAAGTGAATGTGACGAACTCGACTAGAATGCGAATTCATTCCGAAACGCTATTCATTAAACCACACGCACATCCAATAGGAAACAGACAACACGGAGAAATATATATATATATATATATATATATATATATATATATATATATATATATATATATAAAAGGGTGGTATTTGAGGATATATTTTATGGATTAGTAAAAACTTGTTGAACAAATGAATATAATTATATTTGATTACAAACATGAAATTTAGCTATTATTTTATTTTTTATTCAATAAAACCACCACTAGCATCAATAGTTACCTCTACACGAGGTCGAAATCGGTTGAAAGCTCTGATTAATTGGTCCTTATTTATGTCAGACATTAATCGAACTTTTGCAGCTTTAAGAGAGTCTTTGGTGTTATGAGGTTGTTTATTAGCCTCCTTCTCAACAACGCTCCACACATAATAGTCTAGTGGATTGAGATCTGGAGAGGTAGGAGGCCAAATGTTGGATGTGATATGGTCGTAAAAATGGTCAGCCATCCATAGAGCCTTGTGGCATGGAGCCGAGTCTGGCTGGAATATGTAAGACCTACCGTTGCTTATGTTGTCAATCCCAGATTTGACAACTGTTTCAAGAACACCAATGTAAGCAGCAGCATTTACTCTAAGACCTTTTGGAAAAAAAGTGTGGTGGCATAGCATGTCTTTCATTGCTAACAACACCTAATACCATAACACTTGATGGAAATTTTGTGCTCATCACTCTTGGTACCTCAGAAGGATTTGAACAAAGTCATCTGTCATTTCTTCTGTTAAGTTTTTAATCTTGAGCAAAATTTTTCTCATCTGAGAAAAAACAAATCACACCAGCTTCTGAAGGATTTTTAAGTTTGTTTAAAAGCCTTTTGGATCTGTTTAAACGGGTTTCTTTTGTTTTTTTTCCGACATAAATTGACCTTGCTTCATCACGTATTGAATGTCTTCATGAACACTCCTTCGGGTTGTTTTTTCAGACACATGCAGCTTTTTGGCAATTGACCTCATTGATTGATCTCGGTTTTCATCATTTGTCTGCTTGACTTCCTGAATAAATTCGGATGTTCTCACTTTATCAGAACGTGCAGAATGTCTTTTACGTTTTGATACAGACATTGGGGAATTGTCAGTGTCTTCTAAATCTTTTCGTATCTTGTAGACAAACGATCTTGCAACTCTGAGGAAACGTGCAATAACCAAATCGCTATGACCAGCCTTTGCCACAATCACAGCATGCCTTTTCATTTCATTTGTTATCATAGGGTTTGCCATTCTTGATTTCGGAAAAATAACAGCATTAGAAGTTAGTGGGAAGCAGTATTAATCTTAAATCTGTATGTACTTAAATACCAGCCGCACCTGTATATATATATATATATATATATATATATATATATATATATATGTGTGTGTGTGTATTCAGTTGTATGGATATATATATATATATATATATATATATATATATGTGTGTGTATTCAGTTGTATATATATATATATATATATATATATATATATATATATATATATATATAAGTGCGTAGGTAGCAGAAGATAGAAAAGAACACGTTGGGTTGCATAATCCGGGTTCCTTAGTATTTTTGTTTTTTATTTTTTTAAAAATAAGTGATAGAGTTGGCAAACTGGCCGAAAAGGAGTGCTACATCACTCTTAAGGACCACAAACAAGGATTTGAGTAAGACTCCACTACCAGAATGATAAACCCTACTAGACCCGACATAGGAAAGATAAGCAAAAAAATCCTGGAAAGGATCACTAGCCAAATTAAAAAACAACTTGGATTAACACTCTGGATTAACACCAAAGAAGTCATAAACTGGTTTACCAACATCGACAATAAGCCCGACTGCACCCTAATTCAGTTCGATATTGTCGATTACTACCAGTCGATATCAAAAGACCTCTTTACGACTGCCCTAGAGTTTGCTACAGTGTATTCAGATTTAACTAAGGAAGAAACAAACATAATTCTCAGTGCAAAGAAATCTGTCCTCATCCATAATGGTGACCAGTGGATTAAAAACACCAATGACAGCTTTGACATCACCATGGGATCTCTAGACTCTGCAGAATCTTCGGACCTTGTCGGTCTATTTATACTGTACAATCTAACCGCCCACCGTGAACTAGACGTTGGGGACATCGGGCTATACAGAGATGACGGGCTCATGGTAGTGAGGAGCTCCACAAACTTTAAAACAGAGAAAATTAGAAAGATAATTTACAATGAATTCAAGAAACTAAATTTAAAAACAATAGTCAACACTAAATTAAAAAGAGTAAACTTCCTAGATGTAACCCTAGACTCAACGAACAATGTTCACCTACCTTACAGAAAACCTAATACTAATCCCATGTATGTACATCCTAAGTCAAACCACTCTCCATCTATAATTAAGCATATACCCGCATCAATAGAGAAAAGAATAAGTATGAACTCAGCAAATAAGGAAATATTCCAACAACACAGTAGTTTTTACAACACAGCCCTGAAAAATAGCGGATACAAAAACGCTGACATAACCTATAGAAACGATAGTACCAATAATAAGAAAAACAGGAAAAGAAAGATCATCTGGTATACCCCCCGTACAACCAAATGGTCAGCACCAAACTAGGCCATAAGTTCCTAGCTTTAATTGAAAAGCACTTTCCCCACAAATAGCAAACTTAGCGACATCTTTAACAAAAACACCTTGAAATTGAGTTACAGCTGCACTGAAAATATAGAAAGAATCATAAAAAGACATAATAGGAAAATCCTAGAAAAACACGCAAACCAAAACAGTAATAAAACACATAAACTAAAATTGGATAAAAATAACGAAAAATTATGTGATTGTAGAAACCCTAAAAACTGCCCGTTGGAAAATAAATGCCTCACAAAATCTGTGGTATACCAGTGCACTATCTCATCCATTGAGAGTCCTAACACTGATAGGATATAACAACAAAGAATAATTTTAAAATTAGATGGAGGCAACACAAGAGCTCCTTCAACAATATTCAAAATAGAAATCAGACATCTCTATCCCAATGTTTCTGGCATCTGAAAGAAACGAATAAAACACCAAAAGTAAAATGGAAAATAATAAATAAAACAAGAACCTGTAAAACCTGGGATGACCCATGCCCTTTGTGCTTACAGGAAAAACTACACATCATTAAAAAAAAATCCCATAGCTAAGTAAAATTCTATAAAAGCAAAGCCAAATCATTAAATAGGAAAAACCCTTTTTGTAGTCGTCAAAAAACAAAAAAAAAAAACAACAAAAAAACAAAAAAAAAAAAACAAATTGAAATTCAGTGCAATGCGATCTGTATATAAAACACCCACTTGAATAAACAAATAAATAAATAGATAATCAGATGGACAATAATAAAAGACAATTCCCCAGACACATAACGATTGTAGGCGCGCCATAAAAATATCCCTCACTGGGAACTAACGAAAGGGTGACCGCTAACATTAGCCTTGAAATAGATACCCTACTCAACCTTACCTAAACCTCTTAGATGATGATGAATCTATTGATAAGAATTAACTCTCTGACCACTTAACGAAGGAAAATAGTCTAGCCACTCCCACAATAACGAATTCTGTAACAGACCGGGCCTAAAAAATACACGTAAACCGACAGAGAACTTATTCCTAAAATTTCGCTTGAAGATGAAACGGGACTAAACACCACAATCCAACTTAATTTTAAAAATTATTTGGATATTCCGTCTCTCGTTTTTGAAACATGAGAACTCTTATGTAGCGAAGGAATCATATTTTTAAACAAAAAATATTATTATATATATATATATATATATATATATATATATATATATATATATATATATATATATATATATATATCCATGAAGAGACAAATAAAAATGTAATAATAAAAAAACCTGATCAGTTAGCGTTCTTCCTTCTTCAGAATTCCATCGAGGAATAATAAAACGTATATATATATATATATATATATATATATATATATATATATATATATAATCTTGTCTTTATATATATAATATATATTGTATATATATATATATATATATATATATATATGTCTTTATATATATATATATATATATATATATATATATATAATCTTGTCTTTGGGTTTACCTCGTATTTTAATCGCTGTGCACACCTTTCTTATTCCTCGCTAGACAATTGTGACGAATGATATCCAGCCAGTTTTTTTTATTCTTGTCTTTTTCAATTTACCTGTTTACATTTTCTCTATATTTTTCTTGCACCTTAATATTCGTTTCCTATTACATTTTAATATATCTATCTTTGTAAAAATGATAATAATAAAAAAAATATACTGATTTTGATAATAAATAACCGAACAAACATTGATATGTTGTAAAACCCATGAATCAAACCCAACCCACTTCAGTACTCAATGATTAATATATAGTTAATTGTGCTTACTTGTTTTTTTTATTATTATTCACAAGTGGAGTTTATCACAACCTGATCCATTGCGTTAATTTGAACCAAAGTAAGAAAGCTGAGCAAATACGAAGAGAAACCTGATTTCTAAGTACTTATTTTCAGACAGACTAAGATATGTTATAGATAGGTTAGTGAGAGCGTATAAATTACATATGTACATATATATATATATATATATATATATATATATATATATATATATATATATATTATATATATATATATATATATATATTACAAATATATATGGCTCATTCCACTTTTGACCTGACTAATATCTTCCGAAATCTTAAACTTTGCGCCTTCCTGCATTACGAAACATTTTGAAGTGTGCAGTTTCACTTTCGTTTTTATATTAAATTTATACATTTATGCTGAAATTAAATAAGGACTTGTGGCTTCTAAAGATCTAAACAATTTCATCGAATTAAATCTTTTGTAAAGTTTAATTTTATGGTCTTCTCATTAATATATTTGAAAGTTTTACTCTCTCAAGTATTAAATTTATCAGAGCTACTATCTTTTTTTTTTGTGATACCCGACATAAAAAAGGAAGCAAATCTTTGGTCGAGAGTTTTCATGGCATTTTATTTCTTTAACAACTCCAAATATACCAAACATAAAAAAGGATTCATATGAAGAACGGTAATGGTTGCTTGTAAGACGATATACAATCTCTAAGGTTTTGCTACATGGCATTGATGCTTCATTAAAATGATACTACATTAACCAGATAAATCTTAGAATAAGTCATTTACCCGATGGATAAATATTTTCTAAATAATTATTTCCTAAGAACTTTAGAATCTTTGAATAACCAATGTGTAGAGTAGGGATGGAAGGTCTCGTTAGATAATGTTAGACTTACACAGGTAAACATAAGTTATCTCGCCCATTGGTATATAAACAGAGTGGCCAGGGGACAGATATATTTTTGTATTTGTATTTCGTTGGTACAAGCATGAATTAATTGTGAATTACTATTACCATTTCCGTTCTAGTTATTTTACACAATGCTACAAATTATGCATTGTATCAACGTTTTGTCACCTATCTCAATTTCTTTCCATCTTTTTCTGTTAAATGTTGATTGCTTGAAGAAGTGACTTTCTCCTGGTTACTCTACCACGAAAACCCATCTTATAAAGATACAGTGCTGATGTCATTGATTTGATTTTACTACATTTTGTCCGAAGTGTTAATTTGTAACGGAGTCTTATTTGTTTATTTTTTTGTTTTTCTTTCTTTTTCGATTTCTCGTCTCATTGTAAAAAGTCTCTGTTCGGGTGGTTCAGGACAACTACAACCCGACTTAATGTTTTTTTTTCTATTTTAGAGAATTGTATAATCACACCTAAGGTGAAAGTGGGATTTTCCACTTTCGATTTTGGGCTCATCCCAATTTTGACCGGACCAATATCTTCCGAAATCTTAAACTTTGCGCCTTCCTGCATTACGAAGCATTTTGAAGTGTGCAGTTTCACTTTCGTTTTTATCATCAACTGAATAATTTTCAATAAGTATACGTATGTTAAATATCAAATCCAAGTAAAACAATGTCTGTTTACTTATGTCTCTACCTGTGTATAAAAGAATATTATTATGGAGAGCCGTAATAGACAAATTAGTTTCGAGTTTGCTTGATACTACACCGTACATCACCCATCACTTACTACATTTGTTAAATATAGAAAAAATTAACAGCATAATACCATCCATAAATATCTATCTATATATCTATTCATGTCTTCCAAATTCTTGTCGAGTGTTTAGACTGAACTGCAATGATATGATTCTCTTAACTAATATTATAATAGAAAAATGTGGAGAAAATAAAGAAGCGAAAAAATAACTATCCTGAAAAATCCATTAAAATATTTAGTTAATATATGATGCCTAATTTTTTAATCAGAAAGGATGAGAAATTCAGTTACTAACTCAATGGCAAACATCAAAAAAATTATATGACATTTTGGATTCTGTCTGTGTTCGAGAGCGTGTAAAATCCAGGATTTTATATGGTGAAGTTTTGGGCAGTATGGCCTTCCTTACATGGTGTAACAAAATTTTCTTTTTATACCCACTCTTCCCTATTTGACGTCGGGTTGGTTTAAGCTTTACTTAGCAGATAAAGAGCAAATAGCATACAATGATGATTAGCAAGATAATCTCAATGGACTATTCATTCATGAGATGAGTAACTTACCGGCTTTTGTTACTAAGCGTGGCTTAGTTTCTCGAGAGCCGAGCTTAGTCAATATTTTCATATTGTTTCTGGTATAATGCAGCGGTAAGGGAACAGTTTTCGGAAGATGTTAAATGTGAGTTTCATTTTAGCTACATATTTCATAAGACGTGAATTTATATTTCACAAGGACGCATTTGCATTGACACCTTTTTTAAATTCTCATACAGAGTGCCTTATTACCGTCAATATATATTTCCAGAGTTGTCATTTACTCAATCATGTATGTTTATTATTTACTTCGCATTCAATTTATGATAGTCTAATAAGCTGACGCATAGGTTTGCTGATCGCGAAAGATATGTAACACTAACGAGTTTTGTGATGTCTAGTGAGTAATCTTCTGTTGGCATTGATAATTATAGAATAAAAACACTACATAACATGATATTCTGTAATTAAGAGCCTTCGGTCTATCCGAAGGAAAGTTGAAGAGAAATATAGATGCCAAACAAAAGATAAGGTTTCTTTACTTCAAAACGTCGGAGCCGAACAAGGAACAAAGTTTCTTGTTCCAAATCATAAAAGCATTTTTCATTGCACGAAAAGGCAGGAAGAAAGACTATAGTGCAAATTTCTGTGCGTAAACTGTGCTTGTTATATATACCCTTACTTCACAAAAAGATTATATATATCTATATATATTTATCAAATATGTGTTGCAGTTTAATTTATATTACCATAAATCATTCATACAAAAAGTAAATTAGTAAAGTTAATGATATAAAATGGTGAAATCACTTCGCTAACTAAATTTTAAAGATGCATTTTAAAAAACATCGAGTGGTTAGTGGCTTAATGCCTCTTCAAAATTTAGTTAGAGAAGTCATTTCGCCATTTTATATCATTAACTTTACTAATTTACTTTTTGTATGAATGATTTATTGTAATATATATACTCTGGACTCTCCCGTCGAATTCGATGTATGAGGGTCAAGCAGATCAGTTCCTAGGAAACTGACAGCCCGACGCCGGCACATGAGATTTGATTGTAGTGGTGAAGGTTTTGTGCAGAACCATCCACACTTTTTGAAGGGCCGAATACAGAGACTTGGTGCACTACGTGCCACAGGGTCCCAAAATGACCCTCTGCAGGTTTTGAATTCAGAGTTGTCCTTCTCCTAGACCAGTTGCCATCTAAGGCTATAGAACCCAGTCTGTCCTGCTATTTACCCATAGCTGGATGGAGAAGAGGATTCACACCTTTCTCAAGGGTATTAGCACGTAAGAATGTAATGAATTCGACTGGAATTTGAACTCGGCTCTCCGATTCCTCAATCCAAGTCTCTATCCATTACCCCACCGTACCTTTTTTAGATATAGATATAGATATAGATATAGATAGCCACAGAGGAGCGTTCGGTTAAAGGCACGTCAAGCTAAATGACGGTTCCGTATAGGATACAGGTTCGAATCCTGTCGGAGGACGAATATTTTCTGTGAAAATTTCTCGGACATTCAGGCCGGTAAATGTTGTTTAATACCGTTTATTATAAACAGAGCCTTTACTTAAATATTTGTATCTATAAAAAGAATGTATAAATATAAAAATGTCTTTAAATAATTGTTTATATATATATATGTGTGTGTGTACAAATTATTTTATTTCATTTTTAAATTCAGTAGCGAGCAACGATGAGGTTTTAGAGAAAATTGAAACAAAAAAGGAAAATTATACGTAACATCAGGAAGAGACAATTGAAATTTTTGGGATATATAATGAGAAAGGAGGGCTTGGAAAAAATCATAGGAGAGATTAAGGGCAAGAGGGACAGAGGAAAATGATGTATAACATACTTAATAAACTTAAGTAAATGGATGGTGAAACAGGATTTAGGAGAAATAACAAAAAAACAACATTTATTTAGAGGACAGGAGATTGTAGAGAGACATGATCACTTAAGTCCTGGGAAGACACGGTGCATATAGAAGAAAATATATATGAAATCAATTCCGCAAACAACACTGGAAAGAGAAAAATTCCCATGATTCATAATTATAAATCAATTTCAACGATACAAACATTGACAAACTCACCTCAAATCTGAGGTTACTGTCAGATTCGAACGTATTATGGAGTCTGTATGGATGACATTTATGCTAGCTAAAAAAAATGTGCATTTAGGTTATTTTCGAGCAGGAAGATTGGAAAGTAAACTCATGTATACCTGACATCCTTGTCAAATTGTTAAAAAAATAGCACCCTTAAAGTATAACAACACTATTTTTTGGAAATAAATAAAAACTTTCAAAAGATAAACTTTTTTTTCTCGGGAATAACGTTATTAGTAGGTAGGCTGTTCTACCTTGATTAGGATTTAGAAGACAAGAAACATGTGAAAAACAACAAACGAAACGAAAAGTAATCCTAGAATCTAAACAATGTGCCATCAAATTTCAGGTCAGTTTCTTTTTTTACTGATACTCAAAACATCACCCCCCCACTGAATTTTTTTTTATCTGGGTTATGCGTCTCTTCATTTTTTTTTTTTTAAATCGATGTTTCATTTTTGTTTTTAAGAAAACACAAAAGTTTATTGAGGTTACTCAATATCAACTATAGATAGATTCCTGATTGTCAAAGATACTATCCGCAAACTTTTTGGGAAAATTACTTTGCATCTTGTTACTTATTAGTCAAAACTTACGTCTTGTTTTTATCACTAAAAATACCCAGTAGAGAAAAAAATGAGGATTTACGTAAATTATCACACTGTTAAAAATTATATTGCAGGCGGAAGTACAGTGGCATTATTTTTGTTGAACTTATGAACCAATTCCATTAAGAATTAGCAATCGAGTGCATCTTTAATACCAGGAGGGAAATTAATTATCTGTTACATTTTGGAAATAGTTTACCCATGGTATATAAAAGTACGATATATATGAAATTTATATTTTGTTAAATTTTTACTGTTATAACATGTTTTTCGATGTGGATCTTTAAATAATTTTTTCAATTATTATTGATAACGTTAATAATAAGTGAAAATATATTTAAAGATTCACATAAAAACTCTAATAACGGTAAGGATTTAAAAATATAAATGACATATTCTGTCATGTTTTGGCAGCACGAGTAAACTAATTCTAAAATGAAACCTAGAATTACATTCCACCGATATTAAAGATACACTTGAATTTTAATTCTTAATGAAGTGGGTCAATAAAATCAATAGCAAAAATGTCACTATTGTCGCTAACTTTAACATCATGATATACTATACTTTTTTACATAGACAGCTGGAATATCTTGGATATATTATGAGGAAGGACGACTTGGAAAGCTTAATACTCACTGTACGTATAAAAAATGAGGGTAAAGTAAAATAGGGAGCAACTTACCGAATAAGTTTGTGTCAATTGATGGCGGAACAGGGACAAGAAGTGATAGTATAGAATGGAGCTCGTCTGAACATTTTCCAGAGTAGAATACTGAGAGGTTTGCAAAGTTTCGTCTGTGGAAAAGAAGTTGTAGAATGGAAAATAATTCTTCACTCACAAGGTTGCGTAGACAATTTTGGAAAGATAGTACTGGGCAGCTCCAACTCAGATATGACAGCCGTACTCCATTTTCGGGCTGATCTGGCTCATGTAAAGATAGAGCATAGTAGGAGGACTCAGGTACTTACTGGAGCGGTACAGGAAACTGATTATTTTTCCAACATCTTTAGCGATTAATCGTATATATGAGTTCCACTTCAGGTCTGGGATGAGCTTAAGTCTATATAGGAGTTCAAGACAAGGAGGCTTCTTGAGAAAACACCCATTCATTGACAGAAATTCAGGGTTTGCTCGTTACTAGTTGGTTTTTGAGGTATTGAATGTGACCACTCAGTTTCCCCCCATTGAGTTGCTAGAATTAGATCAGGAGGGATCAGCTGACAATCTCTAGTCATCTAGAATTTTGGAGGTGCAACCTTATACCATTGTATCATCAGCATACATATTCACAAACGATCGGAATATATTCTTAAGTAGATAATTAATATAAAGTAGAAAGAGAATTGAACTGAGAAGTGAGACTTGGAGGACACCTATATTGATTTCATGGGCTTTGGGGGACTGATCGTTAATAACTATCTTTGAGGACTTGCCTGTTAGAAAGGACTTGTTAATTGAAAATACTCTTTCTGTGTTTCCATAGATGGAGAGATTGTGTAGTAACCCCATATGCCACATTTAATCAAAGGCTTTCGATATATCTAATGCGATCGTCCTCGTGATGTATTTATTGTCTGATACTTCATTGATTCTGTGAGTAATAGCAATTAGGATATTAGCAGTAGACCGAACCGATCGAAATCCGTAGTGTTTGTAGCTAAAGATGTTGTCCCTTTTGAGGTGATCAACAGCATTAGTGTTTAGCCTCAAAGAGTTTGATGATAATACTAAGTAGGTTGATGTGCCAACACTGAGAAGGAGATGAACGTTCACCCGCATTCTTGAAAACAGAACATACATTTGATACCTTCCACAGATTTGGGAATGGTTTCTTTCAGGCAGTGGTTAAAGAGTTTTGCTAAGATTGGCAATAACACAGGATTAATATTCTTAAGGACGACCACTAGGATTTTATTTGAACCAGTAGCCTTCTTAGGATCAAGACATTTCATTAGTCTTGAGACATCCCGGTTGTGATAGAAATATTATTTGTGCTTCGTGAGAGGGGGGGCGTTGAATTAGAGGAAATATCGAAGCGAAGAGCTTTGCCTCATCTGACGAGGATGGCTATTTACGCTTTGCCTTATCTGACGAGGATGGCCAATTACGTTTTCTCTCTATTGAGGATTTCATTAGTGATATTCTAGAACTTACGGAATCCAAGTCGTTTCCCTTCGACCTTGGCTTGAACTGTTTGTGCATAGTTGCACTTTGCATTTTCGCAATGATTGCAGACAGTTCTGAAAGTAGTTGTGACACTACTACACCGTTCCCTGGCTGCAGCACATTCAGGAGTGAACTAGGGCGAGCTATTCGGTTTTTGTTTGAATTTTATCTTGGGTATAAAACTTTCTAGAAATAAGGGTGGTAGTCGTGGAGGCCCTTTCTCTCGAATTTTAATACAAATATCTAAAAACACACTAATGGCATATCAATATCAGATGAAAGGAAATCTTATGCAAAATACCTAAATGTTACTTAATTGGGACTGAATTTCTCTCATGAACAAACGGTACCACCGAGTGGTATCACGAACGTGAGTTTCTTTCCACTCAGGCATTCAGGAATTTGGCTAAACTGCTTCCAGCTTCGTAAACTTTATCAAACAGTTCCTCATTGTCATAAAAAGACACTGCTACTTAGCGTCGGCAGTACTAGAGAGATAACTTGAGATATCTTCCTAATATTGTTGGCACTAAAAGTTATACATTAAACAAAAAATATGCAAATACACGAGTTTCACAAGACGTATGATATCCATGCATGCACACACAGAGAAGCAAACGCATACAGACACACACATATGTATAGTCATTTCTAGTTATAAATATTTACACACACACGCACACAAATATAGCATAGTTATATGATTATTTACTTCTGATAAAATTGTACACTGACTCACTGATTTCATAAACTAATTTATAAATACAATACAAGAGTTTAAAACAACGTTCATTTGGTTTTCAGGTTCAGCGTATATAATCCGATCCTTCTGATTAGCTGTATAAATAGTCTTTTTTCGCCGAGATGACATATATCTCAGCTGAAAGAGTTGAGCGTTTTATTCAGCTTTTTTTTAAACGTCATCATGATTATAAAACAGATTACTGTTATTAGCTACATGTGCATGACCGGTTTATTGGTTGTCTAATGAAGATTAGATCTCTTATGAAGCAAAACAAAGGTCGGTATATACATATAAAAACGCGAATGAATTAAAGGATTATATAACATAGGTGAGCTGAAATGATTCTCGGTTTGATCAACAAGAATTTCCGAAGAAATATTAGTTTGGGCTTCGTGAGAGGAGGCGGGGACGTGGAGTTAGAGGAAATTTGATGTTTGGTCAGATTTGGGGAAGAGAATCGAGCCGAGAACCTATCAATACCACCAAATAATAGAAGACTTATATAAACTATACTGTTTACCTTTGTTGAAAAAAGTAGTATTGATCTTTAATCATTTTTCGACAAGTTTTAATTCAGATCGTGATTAGTTCACGGAATATACACATTTTGTTAACTCATCAGACTATATATAAATACAATCTATCTATCTATCTATCTATCTATCTATCTATCTATCTATCTATCTATCTATCTATCTATTCTTCATAATTTACAAAATAGTAGGTATTATACATATGCAACGATGAGGATTTTGAATGCTGATTTTTAAGAGTAGTAATTATAAACAGACTAAAATTTTTGTTAAAAGCAACTTTTTCTAATTTTTTCATTTCTCTTTCTTCCATTTTTGTTTCTTTATCAAACACACACGCACACACAGACACAGACACACATATATATATATGTATGTGATAAAAATATAATTTTTATGTGCGCAAGTTCTTTATTTATCAAATGATATTTTTTTAAAAAGGACCTAACTTAGCATATGACTTTAAATTAAATTAAAGACTAACTTTACAAAAATTCTTACACGAATTTAATTGTTTTTAATTATTAGGGACGAACGTTTGCAATGATTTTATATATATATATATATATATATATATATATATATATATATATATATATATATAATATCAATTTGTGACTGGTAGGATAATTCCAAGGAGCATATTAATTCAAAGAGAGCTCAATGTAAATTAACAGAGCATTATAATAATAAATCAAGAAAAAAACCTTAAAGATCCATTTCGATTATAATTTATATATATATTATTATTACTTAAACGTTATTTTTAGTGGATATTCGCATTTCAGTAGACGTTCCGTTTATTAATTATACAGTATTCATTTTCATCTACAGGCCTGAATATTCGAGAAATATTATTAAAAAAATTGTGTACTCTCCGATAGGATTCGAACCTGCATCATAGATCTGACGAACTTTGACCACTCGGCTACGGAGCGCGTCGATGGCCAAGTAAAATATGAATAGTGCCTTTACACACAAGTTTTTTTTCGACTCTCGAAATAAACATATCTACCCAATTTCATATCCTAACGTAAACATAGAAATATGGAGCAAGTGTGAGGATTGTGGGATGAGATCCCTATTAGATTGGCTGACTTTTTAGATCTTGCTCTCGCTTCTTGAAGACGATTCAGACTAGCAGATTGAAAACTGCTGAGTCCACTATAACACGTTGATCTCTATTCTATCCGCTCCAAGGTTAAGCGCTTGATGGTGTTATGAGGTATATTGACAGCTGATAAGTTGCTTTTCAGCTTGTCTTTGTATCTTAGCCATGGGCGTCCTACATTCCTGTAGCCCTGATCTAACTGGCTGCACGTTAGGATTTTGGGTATCCCGTCATCAGACATTCTCAAGACACGACCAGTCTATCCTAACTGAGACTGTATGAGAAAAGTCTCAATTCCTCCAATATTACACCTTTTAAACAGGTCTACGTTAGATGTCCTATCTTGAAAGTTAACTTCACAGATGGCACGCAGACAGCTTTTATGGAAAACGTCCATCTGACGTATATGGTACCTGTATGGAGTATACGACTCTGAGCCGTACAAAAGGACGGCAAGTACAACAGCTCTGTAAACCCTCAATTTTCGTATCCAGTCGAATACCCCGCTCATTTCACAAGCGATGGCTAAGTTTATCGAAAGTACTGGTAACCTTAGAAATCCGATGCATGATTTCATCATCTAAAGTTTCACTGTAGTTGACTTTGCTACCAAGATAGGTGAAAGACTTTACATAGTTTAGGGCTTTGTCTTCTACTTTCAACGGTCTCTCTGGAAATTTGTAGACTGGTGGTTTTTGTTTCTCACCATAGAATTGCTTCAGAGTAGGACCCGGTTTGTGTACTACTTCAGTTTTCTTTATGCTAAGTGTAAGAACAAAGGCTTTACATGTAGCAGAGAAACGATTTATTAGATGTTGGGCCTCCTCAAAGGATGTCGCAACAAGAGCATCATCATCACCAAACAACAAATCACGAATAGTTTGTGTACTAAGGTGGGTCTTGGCTTTGAAGCGCTGATGATTGAATAGACCACCAGTTATTCGAAACTGAAACTTGACGTCGCTCTCTATGTCTGCGAATGCATATTTCAGCATCACCGAGAAGAAAAGGCCAAAAAGGACAGGGGCCATGACACACCCTGGCTTGGTGCCGTTTGTGACATCAAATGATTCTGACATCATACCATTAGACACGATATTAGCTTTCATTCCTTCATGAAAGGAGATGATGACATTTAGCATGCTTTCTGAGATGCCGAGTTCTATATATATATATATATATATATATATATATATATATATATATATATATTCTCTCCTAAAAATAAATTATTTTATTTTCCTTTTATTAGTATATAAAAGTTATAATTTATAACTATATCTATACAATAATAATAATAATAATACAAATCAATAAGACCTATCAAAATAAGTAAAAGTACGAGAATGTAACGTATGTAAAGACTAGCAGAATTTTCAAGAAAATACTCAATAATCATTAAATCAATATGTATCGAAAGTTAAGTCAAGTGAACTCTAATTGATGTATTGACAATCTATCTATCTATCTATCTATCTATCTATCTATCTATATATATATATATATATATATATATATATATAGTACGCAGGTAGTACAGTAGTTAGCGGATCGGAACGAGAAATCGGCGAGCAGAGTTCGAATTCACTTTCGCACAAATACCCTTGGGAAATGTATGAAATCATCTCTTCTCTCCTGCAGGAGATAGCAAGATAAACTAGCCGCTTTACCCTTGGTTGGAAACCAGCTTAGGAGAAGGATAATTCAGAATTCAAAACCTTTCTGGCGCACAGTGCCTCATTTCTGTTTTCAATTCTTCTGACAAGTGTGGCTGGTTCTGCACAAGTCTTCACCGCTATAACCAAATCATGCTGAATTGTTTGGCTCTCACAATTCGTAATCTATCTATCTAAAATTTAATTAAAATTAAATTAAAACAAAAAGTACGCAGGAAATCGTTCGCAAGTTAACTTTCACTTTCTGAGTGCCACACACACACACACACACACACACACACACACACACACACACACACACACACACACACACACACACAAAAGCACACACACGTACACATCTATAAAATAAATGTCAATGTCAGTGTGTCACGCCTTTTCAATTAAAAGAATTCAACTCTCAGTAACTCATATCCTTCTTCTATATAATAAATGCCAATGTCAGTGTGTCACATTTTTCCACTTTACTCCTAGAGTCCGTAGCCCAACATATCATTTGCGAATCAAGCCGACTCCGTGAGCAAATTAAAAACGTTCCGGGCCGGATATGGACCCACAATCCTGAAATTTTGGATTCCCGCGATTGTTTTCGGATTCCGCCATCATGGCTTTTACTAATAAAAACAATTAAAGTGACACAAGTCTCTAACTTCCAATAGCTCATGATCAAATAGGAAAAGTTACTGTTCTCAAATTACAGTATTTCAGAATAAAATTATCCGTGTTTTTAACTTTACTCCCAGAGGCCGTAGCCCAAAATATCATACGATTTTGGAATCAGGCCGACTCCGTGAGCAAATTAAAAACATTCTGGGTCAAATCCGAACCCAGAATTCTGAAATTTCCATTATTGTGATTGTTTTCGGCGATTTTTTTCACGTGATTTTTTGTGACGAATTTTTTGTACGATAATAATTTTTATAACTTGGAAATACATTTGGAAATAATCGAAATTAATTGCGAAAGTCACCCATGAAATAAAAATAATTGTTTGTACGGAAAGTAAGGACCTACGTACATCAAATTCCTTTAAATTAAGTGGCGGCAGAAGAATTATCGTTGAAATTTTAAAAGGCAACCTTAAATATTAATACAATTATTGTTGCCTATCGCATCTACTCCTCCCTGAAGGCCCAGTCAAGCGCCCTCTGCAGGAGCTAGCTTAAATACCGCCGGATTGTGCAGTTTTTAAGCTAGTATATATATATATATATATATATATATATATATTGCTCATTGAGTAACACATTCACATCCTGGTGACATTTACCGAGTTTAGAATAAAAAAAGATCAAAATGAATAGAAGTTTATAATGGCCATCCTATCCCTTCTAACTCCTTTTCGTTCAATTTCACATTTTTAAATTTTATATCCGCTTTCGTTTTCCTATAACTTTAAAATTTTCTCAAATTAGAATTTTCGTTTTTTTTTTTCATTTCCAAAGAATACGCGCTGAATGTATTTAAGAAAACTTTTTTTTACAATTAAGAAACGTTAAAAAATCAAAATCTGTTGCATGAAAGCTATATATATTATCAGAAAAAAAAAACAAAAAAAAACAAGAAATATTTTGGTGAGTAAAAACACTATTAAATAGGAAAAGGCTTGCTATACTATTTTTCATAATGAAGAAGGATTTTAAGATATATAATAAGTAATTAGCCAAAAGCCGTCTTTTGGTCAATTTTATTTCTTCTTTGAAGATTTCTTTTTCTATTTTCTCTTATAAAAAACAGCCTGATAATTTTTCAATGGTCGCGTCTTCCTTTACTATTATTAAAAAACGAACTGAATTAGCTACCATTTCACCAAAGAGCAGTATCTCTAGGCAACTAATTGGCCGAACATTATTTTCTCAACCAAACATTTCTATTTCTTTTTGTTCACAAGAAGCAAATCGATGCATCACACAAAAGAAGCGAAACAAGAGAAAGATCAAGAGTCTTGTACTCTAATTAATATTATTTGCTAATTGCTAATTACTGATTAACTAAGGAGTGATCCAGCTAGCAATTAAGTTTATTAGGCCGCCTTAAGAAAAAGATCTTCAATTTACTCACTTACAGTCTGACTCTTATGTCTTTGTAATATATTTATTGGCCAAATTGGATAGTAGACTTCAGGCCAGAGAATTCTGGGCGCGGTAAAATTAAGTAGCTAGGCATAAAACAAGGAGAGGTTGAGAACTGTTTCTTTTTTTTTTAACTTCAGAATTGAAGTTGTCTATCCTGAGGTGAGTTCCTTTAGGAAATAGATATTAGCGAACGTTCGCTGTATTACGCGAATAAAGAAATATGGGGAAAAATAATTAGATATACGCGCCACAGAAACCAAATCGACAGACATTTGGAGGAGCTGTCAAAATCCACCGGTTTAAGTATTTTGCATAATTTGTTTACATTATTTTCTTATTTATAGGTCGATTTTAAAATTGGAAAGGCAAAACTGTGAATGATATAATGAGGGAATGCAAGCAAAATATTTAAAAAAGAAATAAAATGGCAAAAACAAACCCGGCCACAATTGAATGGGATGAGTAATTCACTGGGAATTAAGTAAATGACTTAGATCGAATGCAGATATAATCACAAATTAGAAGCTGTTCTGTATTTTGTTCATTTCAGCAGAATTCTTGTAGAGCATAGTTTCGTGATTTTTTTTCTTTTTAATGCTATGGCCCTTCAGGGCGTGTGTGATCATTCCTCTCTAAATTCAGTTTCTTTATTATCTGTGAATTGACATGCTTTCTTGGGGAACATAGTAGAGTTGTTTCTTTCAGTTGTCCCTGTAGTTTTAAATTCAGTGTTGTTTTCCTCATAGACAAGTATAGATAGTTCGCTCTATCCAGTTATTTGACCCGAAGTGAGGAGAGGAAAAGATAAATTAATTCATGCTTTCCAAATGTGAAGTTAACGTAACAGACTACATAGGAACTTGAATTCGGCACGCTAATAACCTTTAGTCTACCTATGGAACCAAATTTCCACTGCGTTGCTATATATTCATAACTGGATGGAGAAGTAGACATGAAAATAATACTAATGATTTCATTCTTACGACTTGTATGAACAAAAACAAAAGTTGCATATTCTGTAATCAGAAATAAAGATTTTATGGCATCATAAATGCTTTGTTGCTTAACAACGCAAAAATTATGTATGTTATTGAAAAATAAAGTTTGCATGTTATACTAAATGTTGTTATTTAACACTACAATGATAATGAATATTAATTAGAAATATAAATTCTATGTTATCCTAAGTGTTGTTACTTAACACTACTATGAGAAATAATAGTGGAACTTTTGCAAATTGTGTAATCGTCTCTTGAATATTATATTTTAATGTGGAATCAGTCTCTTGAATATTGCATTTTAATATGAAATCAGGAAGTAAAAGTAGTTTTATTACATTTATAACTTTACTACATCATTATAAGGTGAAGTGTTTCGACTAGAAATATTTACATCTGTAGTTACCATACCAGGGCAGTTCTTAGCCTATCGGATCTATGGCACAAGCATACTAGCCTACTTACCAGTGTTGATACTCCAAAGGATATAAGGTTAGCCTTTTATAAGTGTTGTATTAGACGACGCCCTATTTATGAGGGTAATTTTTAAGATTTAAAGGTCATTTTATACGCGGAAATATAAGGTACATATGGCTTGATTGTGAGATCGAGTTGGAACTGTGTAAATAATTGACAATGACATATGCACAAACCAGAATTTTCTTTTCTAGAAAATGAAATGCATAAAATCCTTTGGGGATTTTCAGATTCAAAAGGATCCTCCAATTTGAGCGAGAAGACCAGCCGTACTTGTTATAAACAAGAAAAAAATATCGACAATATTGCATGCTTTTATACTACACAGGTTAATTCGGATTAATTTCCTGGCCTTAGTTTGTGTTTGGCGTACTCGGGTTTATTTCCAGGTATCTATCTGCCTCGCAGAACACCTTCGAGATAGATGACATCATTGGGAGTGTGCATGTGGTAGCACAGCTTCTAACTGTTGAGGAAAGTGTTGTCTCTCTAAGTTGTGGGTAGGAGCCGAGATATGAACACCCATTATCTACAATTAGGCAATGAAATTAAATAATAATAATAATAATAATAATAATTAACATCATAAGTGAATACTGTGATTTGGCCTAGTGGGTTGAAAAAGTATTGGAGATTTGAGAAGAAATATTTTTATTCGATCCTCTGCGACAACCAGATGAAACATGAAATGCGTCAATAGCAAAACAATAAGAATAATGATAGTATATCACGTGGTCTGTAAAAATCTCTCTTAATTTTATTATTTTATTATTTTATTTTATTGAATGATATTAAAAGAACAAACAAACTCGAAAACTGAGAAAAATTTACTTTAATTTTTATTTTATATATCTTCGGAAGTAAACAAAAACCCAAATAGTATTGCGTTTGGTAAATCAGTTTAAAATAGAAACATTTACAGAGATAGATGGACAGACTTAGACGGTGATATCGTAATGTTCTCTCATTATGCTGCAAAAATGTACAAAATTAACCCAGTTGATGACAGTGTTCTTTGGTGACAGTGTCCAATTTTTTTCCACATTTTAAGTCTAATTTGAAGAAGAGATATTTAAAAGTTAGAGCGTTGTTGTTTCCCTTTAATTGAAAAAGTGTGACACAGACATTTTCGCATTTATTATATAGAAGAAGATGATATTTAAAAGTTAGAGAGTTGTGTCCCTTTAATTGAAAAGTGTGATACAGACATTTTCGCATTATATATATATACATATATATGTGGTGAGAGAGAGAGAGAGAGAGAGAGAGAGAGAGAGAGAGAGAGAGAGAGAGAGAGATGTGGGCGGTGGAAAAATAAAGGAGGAAACTAGTTCTATGGTGTTACTCACCAGGAACGAGAAAATATATTGCCAAGGAAATATATCTACTCCGGGTCATATATTAATGCATGTAAACTAGTATACACAATCTAATTGTGTTTTTAATACAATGTTGCAGAATTGTTAACACGCCACATGTGAGCAACAAGGAACTTTTAAGGAAAATAGAAACTGCAAGAAAATTGGTGCATAAATTTGAAATTTCTTTGTCAAAATGAGGAAAGATAATCTGGAGAATTTAATAAGAATATTAGATATAGTGAAGACAATGGAAAGAGTAGAGAAGCAGCGAATAACATACTTGACAAGTTTGAGTGAATGGATAGTAAAACAAGGGCAGAGATGGATGATAAAATGTCAAATTATACTTAGAGTATCAAAAGACAAGGAGATGTAGAGAGTTATGATCGACAACATTGTGAAAGAATTTTGGCACATAAAATAAGATTGCAGAATTATCAATCTGGAGCGAGTAGGTATTCATAATTTGAAGATTCGAGACTTATTAAATAGCCGTTCATTTAATTTAAAATAAAGCATTATTAGCATAAAAAATTTAAAAGTATGAAACAAAACGCTTAACAAATGTTCTGTATCTCTGAGTCTAAACGAATAGTTGGTAACTTAAATTCTGTGTTCCACTCTTGAGACTCATATGTCAGTACACAAAAGATCACTTGAAGCGATATTTATAGAAATTGTGATTTTTCATGTAGAATGCTGTAGAAATTATCCAGGGAATTTGTCTTAAGATGAAAGCACCTTTTTTCATGTGTCATTTCCCTTCAGAACGTAGGTGATTATGGCTCTCCACACCTTTCTACCCTTTGTCGCTCTAAGCTTATTATCCTTTCCAGTCCCTATTTTGTCAGCTATTTACACAAGCTAGTTATTCACTTTCCTCTGCCGTTTTGTCTTCAGTATGTCCTGTGAGTGTCAAATTTTCCAAGTTCTCTTTCCACATTATATGTCTCAGAAATTTCAACTTTCTCTTATTCTAGGTACAATCGTTTATCTTATGTCCATGTTATTCTCAGCATACTCCTGTAGAACCACATCTCTGTTGCTTCGAGTGTCTTCTTCTCTAAGGAAATTGTCCATCATTCACTGCTGTATAGGAGAATTGATATTACATATCAATTAAACACACTTTTCTTTGTTTCTAACGAAATCTTTGTTTCTTAAAACGTTGTTTACTTTTTGGAATTGAACTTTTACTATTCCAGTGCACCTTCAGATTTCGGTATCACATTTCCGTCATCTGTAGTTGTTTGATTTTGATGTCTTCAATTCATAGCTAAACTTAGACTGTCTCTCTTGCTGTATTACAATTGATAGTCCTTTCTTACCACTTTCTTTGTCTAGGAGTTCCTGTAAGTTATTCTTTGGGTTTGCCATCAAAATTGTGTCACTGCGTATCTTTATATTGTTAAGTCTTTGCTTATCAATAATAAATCTTAGTAGTATTTCTAGTTCTTGAAGACAGTTCACAATTCTTAAACTTATTAGTACAATTCTTAAACTTATTTGTACAAAGGTTGATAATGATTTCTTTAAAAAAATCAGTATTTTATTTAAATTCTATTCAAACATTCGGGATATTATGTTATTTGTTATATATATTATGTTAATTGTAGCAACACAAAAGAGAACATCTAACTTCTAAATTTGACAAAATAACAATTTATATTTTCTAAAAATTAACTCTTGTAGTCAGACACTAGTTTGAAAGTTAAATTTTATTTTAAACGAAAATAAATAGAAATGTTTTGTTATTTTAGGTTTTAGATAACTATTATAAAATCATAAACCCTAGAATTTAAAATGTTTTTATTAATGTCACCAAGGATACATTGCTTTTGTTAACTCTTGGTTGCGGAGTAGGTGACTATATGAACTAGTCCATAACTATAAATAAAGAGCTCCAGGTCAGAAGTAAGGAAAAAGAAGCCGTTTGGAGTCAGTCTTCAGACTAAATACAGGGGTCACGACAGTTGCCGAATTATTACTTATATTATAAGCGCTACGAGGCGCGTTATAACAATGACGACGTGGGATTCGAAACTCAGGCGATTTATAACCGTTATGACGAAGATTCGGAACTCTTACGATTTATAAAAGTAACAAGGATTCAGAAACTCATACGAGTTGTAACTGGAGTTAGAAGGATTTTGAAAACTCATGCTGAATGAACGAGTACTGAAAGATATACTTGTTGCTTCAGATACAAGGATACGGGTGACGACAAAAAATTTAATCACGTTGGCTAAAAAAAATATTTCTTGTTTATAGGAGAAAAAATCTCTTGGGTGTAGGAAAAACATATTCTTGTGAATATGGAGCAAATTTTGTTTTCGATAGTTGAAATTCAACAACAACAGAAAAAGCAGCAACAACAACATCAACAGTTGCTAGAACTACAAAAACAACAAGAGTTTTGGATATAATTCTGAAGAAAAGAAAAAAATGTCAATGTCTCTTGCGCCTGTCTAAAAAACCATATTAGAATTTTTATACAATCCTGATGAGGGACTGACTTTTTCTGCGTAATTTCGTAGATATGAACAAATATTCAGTCAGGAATGCAGAGGTTTCTGAGAGAAAAAAAACGAGATTGTTGACGAAAATAGCCCCAATAGAGTATTAAAAATATTGCAACTACATATTACCAAAAAAACAAACAAACGAACAAAAAACAAAAAATAACAACAACAACAAAAACAGGTGAAATCGGGTTTGAAGACACGGTACACATTCTGACGAAAATCTTTAGTGAGAAGTACTCTGTTGAATGTTCCTTGAAAGTGCATGAATCTAACCAAAAAAAGAGCACGAAGATTTTGTCACGTATACTGGTATCGTCAACAAAGAATGTGAAAAGTTTAGAATAAAGGAAATGACTCCAGATGTGTTCAGAGGGTTAATTTTCGTTCAAAGTTTAACATCTAAAAAAGATGCTGAAATACGAGTGGAAATTTAAACGAAAATTGAACAAAACAGTAATATTACATTGCAAGAAATAGTGGACGATTGCCAGACGATTATAAGTTTGAAACACGATGATGAAGATATTCAGAAAAAAATATGTGCATTGATACAACCAAAGGAGAAATGTACAAAAAAGGAGAATAAATCCTTGTTCCAGATATGGTAAATTACATCTTGTAAAAACTGTCCATTTAAAAATGCAGGATGTTACAAGTATGGTGAACCAGGACGTATAGTAACACTGCAAAATCAAACCAAGAAAAAATTCTCACAGGAAGAAATTCATACACAGCATTGGGAATATAAAAATGGGCACAGAAAACAAAAGGAAATTTGTGAATGTGAAAATAATGTAAGTATAAAAATGCTACTGGGCACTGGTAGTGATATTTCAATAATCAGTCAAACCAAGTGGAAGAAAAGAGTACTTTATTAAAAAGGACTTCTAAAATCGCGATTTCAGTTTCTGGTGAGAAATTAATATTTTTTTGAGAGATGACTTGTAATGCCTTTTTTCGTAATAAGCATGTAAAAACTAAAGATTATGTATTAAAAAATGTTACGAATTTATTCAGTACTGACTGGATGGATCTATTTGAAGTTTGGCATTTGCCGATAAACGTTTGTTGTAAAAACGTAAGTGGAGAAGTGACTAATATAAAAAGTCAGAGCGAAAGTTTAAAGAATTAAAAAATATTTTTCAGATGTTCTGTCAAATGAACTGAGTCGGTGTTCAAAATTCAAGGCGGATTTTAAAATTAAAAAAAGAGGTCGACGCCAGTATTTAAGCCGAAACAGAGCGTACCATTCGCAGCAATGGAACAAGTCAACGAAGAGTTGGACAGACTTGAAAGAATTGGTCTAATAGAAAAATCAAGCATTCAAAATGGGCTGCACCAGTGGTGTATGTGAAGAAAAAAAATCGTGTTTGCGTAGATTTCTCGACAGGATTAAATAGTTGCTTAGAAACACATAACTACCCATTATCAAGTCCAGAAGAAATTTTTTTGAAGTTAAACGGCGGAAGAATATTTTCAAAGCTGGATCTGAAGCGTATTTACAGATTCAAATTGAAAATGAATGTTCAGAATTAACGACCATAAATACACACAGAGGATTATATAAGTTTAATCGACTTCATAAATAAAATAAATTTGGCTCCAGCTATTTTTCAACGAGCTATGGGTACCATGCTTAAGTATTGCGATTTCACACTGGGGCATCTGGACGACATTTTAATCAAGTGTATCTAAAGAACAATATGTTGAGCATGGGAAAACGATTTGGAAATACTAAGAGTACGGGTTCGAGCTCAGTGAAGAAAAATGAGAATTGGTTTTGTCGAAAATTAAATACCTTGGTCAAATTATTGAGAAAAATGGTCGTCAACCACATCCGTCGAGGGTAAGTTTGATTAAAAATACGCTTCCACCAACAAACGTGACTAGGTTACAAGCTTTTCTAGGAGTGGTTAATTACTATCACATATATATATATATATATATATATATATATATATATATTATGCATAATTTTAGAGCTCAATTGAACGATCTACTTATAGAAGGAGTAAAGTAGAACTGGAATAATAATTGTCAAAAAATATTTGACGAAATAAAAAAAAAAGAAGAGTTACGTCAGATTTATCATTAGCACACTACGATCCAATGCAGAAATTGTCATGCGCGTTATATGCTAGTGAATACGGTATTGGAGCGGTGATTTTACACTAAGTATGTCCACTGTTTTCGCGGAAAAACAGGATAGCGTAAATGAAAAATGCCACAAACTTAAAGAAAATATAGTATTATCGTCAAAATGCTTATGTTATTATTAAGATGAAAGAAAAAAGTATTTTTTAATTATTTTTTGAAATTTTTTAATATTTTCTAACACGTTCGAAATTTTGGTTAAAGCCGTCTTTGTTTACGTCATCGCGGCGACCTTTAAAATAACAGTTTTTTTTGCGTTTTTTACCGTTGAAAACATATTGATTTGAAAATTCTTGTAAAAAATAAAATAATTGTCCAATCTTAATGAAATTTTCAGGACTTAATCACAAATGAATGAAATTATTTTTCGAATATTTTGTTTTTAGAAAATTTTGGTAAAAAATACTTTTTTATAAATAAGTTACCCCCCACTTAGTTAATTTCATGAAATTTCGCCCCACACCTTTTTGGCTCCTCAATTTTATTTTTTTGTTAAAAGAAGGAGTCTTTGGAGATGCTAAATAACCTACTTTTCTTTCACAAATTTGAGCTACTTAACTGAAAATTTTGTCTGAATTGAAAAATAATGAATCCAATAAAACTATGATATTACTTAATTAGAAAAGCTTTTAATTGCTTTTGTAAATAAGTAATATTAAGGACATTATTGTCTGAAGAAATAATTTTTTTCTGATGAATAATTAATTTTTACAAGAATTTTTTCGTTTTTTAAGAAATTTTAATTATAATAATTTATAATAGTTTAACATCGTGTAAAGCTCTGTATTAGGAGGGCTCCTCAATATTATGTAGTAATTAAGTAGAAAAAAAATTTACGAATCCAAAATTGATAAGTTTAATAAATTTAGTTGAGCTACTTTTTTTAAAAATAATTTTTTATGTTGTATTTTTTTACTTAATACATTCCTTATTTCCATGTATGATATACAGAAATTGCCATTATTATAACAAGGTCACGTGATCTAAGGGTTTTGTCCCTTTACGTGGCCTTTTCAAAACATTTCGTTTCTTATGTCGTATTTTCGGTTCAAAAGTGTAAACTTTAAATTATTTTTTCTTTTTTTCATTTACTATTTCACTAAATAATTTTACTTTATGTATTGTGTGTGTCATACTCAAATAGAATAATTTTTTAAAAAACTCAGACTTAAAAATTATGTCATTTATGGTCATCAGTAGTAGTTGTCATCGGCTCGTCAATCAATCATTATCAATAAGATCGAACAGATGAACAGGACCGCTCGTTAATAATTGGTTGTATATTATTTTTTTATGCTATAAGTAACAAAGATTTCTTTGAAATCAGATTACTTTAACTTTAAATTTTTTAATTTTACTAAAATAACGTGTCAGAATTTTTTTTTAAATATTTTAAAAATCGATAAATTTGTGTTTGTTTACAAATTTCTTAAAATTAAGAAAATGGCCGTTTTTAAGAAAATTTAAAAATTTGAAATTAAATTTGACAATCAAATGTATATAGTTTCTATCTGAAATACACCAGAATTGTTTAATTAATAGAAATCGTAAATTTAGTTATTAAATTTTCAATTAAAGCTAAAATGAAATCTTCAAGAATGTTTTTTCATTGTAAAAAATTCATTTTAAACTTAGGTATCGAAAATTTATGCCGAAATAGTGGAGGTACTTATTTTACACAAATACGATGGCGGTAAAATGAAAACCTTTGCTCATGCTTCACGCTCGCTTCTACCAGCAGAGAAAAATTACAGCCAGGTAGAAAAAGAGGCTTTAGCAATTATATTTGCTGTGAAGAAATTTCATAAATTTATTCATGGAATTAATTTTAGGTTGCCAACAGATCGTATCCTCTATTAACAACATATGAGTCAAAGAAAGGAATAGCTACGCATATAGCTAACAGACTACAGCGCTGGGCAGCATCTTATTAAACTTTGATTTTACGATTGAGTACCAACAGTCTAAAAAACTAGGACATGCGGATGGATTATCACGATTAGTACCTAAAAATGCGGAATCATTTGAGGACACAGCAATAACAAACGAAATGGAAATAAAAAAAAAATGAAACGCAGCACGAGAGTTATCAGTAACTCTGTAAGAAATAAAAATGCGGAAAATGACGTCTTTATTGCGAAAACAAAAGCAATGGA
This sequence comes from Acanthosepion pharaonis, assembly GCA_903632075.3. Classification (NCBI taxonomy): domain Eukaryota; kingdom Metazoa; phylum Mollusca; class Cephalopoda; order Sepiida; family Sepiidae; genus Acanthosepion; species Acanthosepion pharaonis. Next base: position 565,833 of record CAHIKZ030000924.1, on the reverse strand, counting down.
AAGAAAGTAAGAACGAAATCCAGACTTAAACGCTTACTCGCTATGCAACGGTGTAGTAATGTTCGGGGAAAAAGGTTGTAATACCGAGTGTGTTACAGAAGCAAATATTGAAGGATTTTCATAGCGGACATCCTGGTAATTCAAGAATGAAATTTCTGAGAAGTTTCGTACATTGGATCAAGATATTGAAAAAAATAGCTTGTAGAGGTTGTCCTCTGGCAGAAAAACCACCTATCACAAAGACAGAACCTCGGCTAAAGACTGAAACGCTATGATTAAGACTGCATATAGATTTTGCAGGTCCTATCAATGGATCACATTATCTTGTGGTAGTTGATAGTTTCACAAAATGACCGGAAATTTATAAGTGCAAAAATCCAACATCTTCAGTGACAGTGAATTTCTTGCATGAATTGTTTGCGAGATATGGCATACCAGATACCATAGTCTCTGACAATGGAACGCAATTCACGTGTAAAGAATTCGAAGATTTTTGTAAAATGTTCTCATTTGAACATATTACGACCTCGCCGTATCACCCAAGGTCGAACGGACAAACAGAACAGTTTGTGGAAACATTCTAAAGGGCGTTGAAGAAAGCAAGTCTTAAGAAAATAAATGAGGAAGCACTTCAACATTTTCTGAGAGTTTACCATGTAACACCTAACCCCAATACACCTTTGGTTGTGGAATAGATAGTACACCCTAGGTGACTATATGAACTAGTCTATAACTATAAATAAAGAGCTCCAGGTCAGAGGTAAGGAAAAAGAAGCCGTTTGTGGCCAGTCTTCAGATTAATTAATACAGGCGTCATGGCAGTTGCTGAAGCATTACTTATATTATAAGCGCTACGAAGCGCGTTATAACACTCTTTTCAGCAAGAATAATAAATAATATATCATTTCCTTTACTGTCATCAAAATATTTCTATTAGATTATTCTTCTCGCTATAATCATTTCTTTCGGTTAATATTTTCATCATTATCGTCAGCAACAATATATATTTATTGTAATCGTTAGAACCATTATTTCCTATTTTACTTTTTCTTGGTCATATATGAGGAAAGAGGACCTGGAAATTTTAACACCCAACGAGCATATTGAAGAAAGGGAGGCGTTAGAGTTAAACAGTGAGTATTCTAACTAATGAGTTTGGATTAACGGGTGACAAAACTGAACAAAGAGGTATAGTAAAGAGTCAAACATTGCTTAGAGAAACAAGGAACGGGACATTGTGGAGATCAACGGTCGATCATATCCTTCAAATGATTTTAGTAGTACCATCGTCTGAATGGTTTCGATTCCAGTCTCTCTGATATACTGTTTGGGAAAGCTCCAAGTGCTATAATTACAGTTGTCACTATTATCGTCTTAATGTTCTTAATTTTTTTTTTCAGTTCCCTTACAATATCAAGATACTTAGCGAGTTTTTCGCTGTCTTTTAGTTTTAATCTATGATCTGCTGAAACTGAAATCTCTTTTTGACACGTGCTTTGCTTTTTGTTCAAAGCAACTAGATATGATCTGGCTTGAATTGGTGATCAGTTTGTGTTTCAGAGTCCTAGAGAAATTTGTTTCATTCTCTAGGTGAGTGCATATATCATTGATCTGTATGGCCAAAACGCAATCAATGGATAAATCAAGAATGCCGGTCCCCAAAGTAAACGGATGTGTTTTGAAGGAAAAAATAGAATAAGAGAAAACATTAAAGGATAGTTATTATTATTTATATTATTGTTATTATTATCGTATTATATTATTTATGCATATTGTTTAACTGGATGTTCCGAATTATATATACTATCTATTTAATACCCTCATTATTATTATTATTCATAATTATTTTCATTACTTTATTAGTCGATATGAACTGTATTAAATAGTTATTTAGTACTTATTGATTCCTTTTATTATAATATTTTAAATACATTATATAAGCTAAGCTGAATTTAAATTTAACACAAGTGAATGGAAACTTATTTACTTTCTCATAATTTTACGTTTGTTTCTATACGATAGGATAAAAGTTTCAAATAATCATAAAAACGATCAGAAAAGAGAAACCTTAAATGATTATTACAAGAATGTCCATATTTTAAATTAAAACTACTACTACTAATAATAATAAAATTGCCGGGAATGTAATAATAATTCTAGTAATATTAGTAGTGTAAGTTTAGTTAAATACAAGACCATCAGAATTATGTATTTAGTGAGGTTTGATCTCACGGCTAATAGCCCGTGAAATTGGTTTGTTAATCATCTTTCTATGATAAGATGTTTTAATATATACATGAATGTCATGAACATATTTATCAAGTTTTATCGATCTAGCTGTTCTTGACTTACCTTTCAAGGTGTGCACGAATATCTGACAGTTTTAAATAATTGGCCGTACTCTCTTTATCAATTGGATTATATAAGGTGCGCCAGGGAACTGAAAACAAATTATAATGGAAAATAAAATATTCATTAGAAAAAATTAAGTGTGCATTCTATAAATATGTATACATGTTAAACTTAACCCCCCCCCAAAAAAAAACAAAACAAAAAACAACAAAAACAAAACGAGAAAAAACGGTAAAAGGTTATTGAATAAAACCGTTCTCTTTATTTTATCTGTTATCTTTCTTTTTAACGCTTCCATAATAATTTGCACACTTTCATTTATATATTTGTTCAATAAAGTCACTTACAGCACTAGACCATGAATTTAGAACAATGCGAAAAACGAGCTCACTTGCGTGATCGGCTTATTAAGCAATATACCAAGTGCTCAACACGAGTTTTTTTATCTAATTAATCCAGTTCATATTTGACTGAGTACTAATTAATTTGAGTTAGCTAAGGTAATTAGGTTTCAACAAATTTCAAATTATGAAATAAACTGCCTACTCTTTTCTCAGGGCTAGGAAAAGTAAGGTATATCGTATAGTTAACGCTGTGACGTTTTAAATTGCCATAATTTCAAATTACCTGTTACCTCTCCGAAATATGGGGCCTGTCATGAGACCGATGAAAGATTACATATCCAAAGAGAGAGAGATATCAGAGAGAGAGAGAGAGAGAGAGAGAGAGAGAGTTTTCGGAAAGTGAGTTCCCCTACATTTTTGACATGTCAACTCCGTATCGTAGCCCGCCAAGAAAATTCACAATAAAATATTAACAATAAATATTCTTTGAAGACAATTTTTATTTCTCTTTTTTGAGTACTTTTCAATCATCTGCTCTCGTCTAATATAAAGTGGCTGATACTTTTAGCTTCATTGTGATTAATTTCTTTTTTATCGATGAAGAAAAAAAAAGAAAGAAATCCAAGGTACATAACTTGAAAATATTTTCTCTAGATATTGTTCACAAAGCAGCAGTTTATTTTGAATCACATCACCACAATTCTTACCATACAAGCAATTTAATAACGATTTTCTTATCTTTCCATAACATCGTCTGTCTTAGGATTTCTCTTTAAAATTGGAATCTGTAACACCAAGTGATTTTCTCACACTATCATAAGATTTATTGTTTTCTTTTTGTAATTCTCTAAACTATTCGAACGTTAATTATTCAGATTCAACAATTTCCAATTGAGAAGCAGAGACTGAAGATAAATATTATCATCTATCATTTTCTTCACTTTCCAGAGCATTCCTCTTTTTCTTTCTTCGTTCCTTGTCCTTTTCTGCCTATTTCTTGTCAGTTCTGTTTCGTTCAATTCTCTTTGACAGATAAAAACAGTTTGTGAAATAATCTGATATTGTTTAAATTAAAAAAAAATCAGAGACAATCATTTGTTTATAATTTTAATTCCACTGGGAGTTTATTTACATATCAAATTTTATCTAAATTAATACAGTAATTGTGCTTATATTTATAATCATATTGATAATTATGTAGATATTTTCTCTGTCCAAATCTAACTTTGGTATAACACTAGACTCAAGGAACAAATATTAAGAATCAAACTTACTAACGATGATGGCAATTTTAAGGCTGAGAGTATATGAATTCATGGTTATTTTATTCATTGACGATTATTTTGTATATGTATAAATAAAGCGTAGTGTATGTTTGTTCATCTGTCTGTTCGTTTTTTGATCTCGGTGAATCATAATCTGGAGTAATAGGTAGTAACTACTGTAGTTACACACGATAAAAATTAAATAAGGTGTCGAATAAAGATAATTTTATTATTTCTAAATTTTTATAACATTTACGTACATAAAACGAGGAAGGTCAAATCCGAAAATCCAAAAGCCCTCCGCAGGACCTAGCCTAAAGTCCACCTGAAAGGCGGGTTCTAGGCTAGTTTATAATATTATAGAAATGAAGGCGACATATATGGTAACAAATAAAATTAAATGTTCATTTATCTTGTCCATACTCGGAATTTTGATGAGTTACATCCACTCGCCATATTGCTTGATTACGAAATGACAAAATTACAACAACGTCCCTGATGAATAGATGTAACCTCCACTGAACACTGAGTAGAAACAAGGTAAGTTAACATTTAAATTTACTTGCTACTATTGGAGCTTTGTCTCTTGAATAAAAACACTGTAATTACAAGATCTCCTTGCTTTAAAAACGTTATCTTCCAGAAATAGCCTAGTCCAGTCTTTTTTTTTTTCGAAACACTATCTTATATATATATATAGCTCGGCCAGCTACAAGTATCAATTTCGATATGTGCAGTATTGCAGTAATTTGAATGTATGAGTTGTAGGTGGAGAGGGAATGCACTCTCTTTTTAAATCAGCTTCCGTTAACGTCATATGGTTTCCGGTCGGTGACATTTGATTTCCTCTATTTTTAAAATGCTTCCTATTATCGGAACGTTTTGAATATAGTGCCTTCTCTAATGGCCGAAATGGCAAAGGATAGGCCAAATCTCAGTAGCACAAGATGGCGCTGATGTTTCTAGATAACATCAGGAGATACCCAATTGCAGTTTATTTTTAAAGAATCAATTTCTATGTAACGAAACAAATTGGTCTGACATAATTTGACTATTTTAACAGTGAACATCTTGAAATTGACTATATTTTTCATTCACTACTGGTAAAATTTGAACACAATATTTCTTTGGAGTTTTATGACTGTACGTCCCCAGAAGTAATGAGGTTGGCGCTAAATAATGTTTCGTTCATTGATCTGCATTGACATTGACTACAAATTGTCTTTCTCTTTAGTAAAACAAAACAGCACTTTTTAACAGGCTTGACCAAAAAATGGAAACTATATAGTTGACGCTAGACGACAATCACGGTTTATTTAAAGAAGTTATTGATTTTTCATTGTTTTTACAGCTTATCAACCTTTTAGCAGGTTATTTAAAGCCAGAAAATATTTTTTAGATAGTGAGAGAATTTTTTTTAGATAATGATTTACGGATGCAATTTTTACTAATTAAACCATAGCTGAGGTGGATCCATATCTTCCCCAAGGACATTTGCGCGTAGGCGAATATAACAAACTCGACTGGAATTGAAACTTGGCTCTCCGATTTCGAATTCCGAGCCTTTATCCATTACACCAGCTGCACCTGAAATTTCCAAGCGGTCGCTCTAGGTACTGACCGAGCTCAACGTTGTTTAAATTCGGTGATCGTACGAGAACCAGTGTTTCAATGTGATATGTAAACCATAAAGAAGTTAGGTGAAAAGAATAAATAAAAATGCATTGTAAAAGCAGGATTTTATTAAAGTCGCGAAGTCATCTAGTAGAAAAAAAATAGCAAATGCTTTTTCAACTGGAGCAGTAAGTATATATCAGTCTTTATGATTCATTCAGATAAACTTTGTAAAAATTTATTCGAAATACGCCATTGTTTTTGGAATGCTTTATTTATTCGCTGTTTTGTTTTCTTCAGATACACGAGGACTTAAAAAAAAAATTTATTTGTCTGGTTAATTGGGCCATATACCCGACTAGGCCAAGCTTAATAAATAGCGATTTAAATCTTATTTGAAAATTTTCATTTCCCTATAAAGTTTTTGTCAGGAAAAACAAAAGAGTTTACAGAAAGGATTATACCTAAATGATCGATATTTATGTATATCTTCAAGCCATAATCATTTGTATAATTGATCAGGAAAAAATTAGTATCCTCTGGTGACGATTCCTGCTTATAAAAGTTGAAATAAAGTTTGTTATTGTCAAGTTTTTGAACCCAAATTCTTGTATTTTTTCATTTTTGGAATTTCGATGGTAGTTAAAATTCAGTCATAATCAGATTTGAGTAATTTTTTCTTTTTTTAAATCATTTCACTCAAGCAAGGCAAAAAAGCCACTAAACAAAAGGTGTTACTGAGTGTGAAAGAATATAAGAAAAGAAAAACATTATTAAGGTGTGAAAACAACAAAAGAACAGGAATAAAGAAAACAAAATAACGATCGATATTGCATTTAAATTATTGAAGGTCATGCAGGTGGTGTTATGAGATACAGTATTTGGCTTTATCATTATAAATATATTTTTATCATTTTGGTTTTCTTCCTTGATATTATAACATTTAGATTTTGTTGTAACTGTTCAAACGCCATTACTTTACAGAGTGTGCAGTAAACGAAATAGCTTTTAAAGTTCCACAATATTTTTAATCCAATATTGCATGGCAATTTATAATACACATATATAAGCATCGAAAAAGAGTTAAAAAAAAAGCATTATACCCAAATGATCGATATTTATGTACATCATCAACTCATAAGCATTTTGATACCTGGTCAGAAAAAATTTTAAATTGAGCTCAGTCGTTAGTTTGATCCTGGTTCAAATATTTAGCTCAGTTTTTGCATATTTGATTTTTCCAAATGCTTTTATTCAAGTATCATCCAATTCTAAATGTTAATTAATAGCTGATTCCTTTTTTATCAGTGATATCGTGTACGAGATTTTTTTCTGACTTTTATAGTTTGCTATAGATGAAAAAACATTCTTTAATATTTCTCGCCGTTATAATAATTTTGAAGCAGCACTTGTAGTAATTATTCACGAATTTATCTTTCTATAATGAATACACTTATTATTTTACAGTCATTGAGAAATTAATTTTATCGCCTTTTCTCCCAGTTACATTTTATCGTTTTTTATTTGTCTTCACATTCCATTTATCTTTTCTTATTCCTCTAATCTTGCTTATACCTTTTCCTTGTCGTTCGCCATGATAGCAGACATTTTTATCTTCATTTATCATTTACCTCTCCAAAAGAATCAGGATGGAGCAGCATTTTAATTCTTTTCTCATTTTAAAGACTTTACTCCTTTGCACTAATATTTTTCTTATTCGTCCTATTTTTTAAAAGTTTTTCCTTTAATTCTTCACCTTTCATTCTCCTTCTTTTTCTACCCCTTATTCCTTATATTTCCCCTTTTTTTTTACACTCAAGTAGCTATTATTAAACCTCACGCAGACTCTCAAGGTTGTTAACCTTCCCTGGTCCTCATAATCCTGTACTCTTAACCGGACCAGGTCGGACATATTACGGTAAACCAATCTCCAATGTATTTACAGCTAGCCTCCTTCCGGTGGGGTCTATGATCAAAATTAGTAACAAGTCCGAATTAGTAAACTCATGCAGATGCACTTATGCTAATTCTTTGCTCTTATCGATTTTGTCCGTTTCTCCTACCATCTTGCCGTCATTTCTGAAGCCATCGATAAAAAGCTAGCCGTTCATTTCAGTATTAGAAAATAGCTACGACACATAGTCGGCTTTTGTACCCAAGTAGAGTTAATGCGTCGGTAAAGGCGGCGGATGAATTGAACTCATTCGTTTCAAATATGTCTTTGCGGCGAAGAAATCAACGTTATATTCACATTTTTTTTTTGTAAATTAGTAAATGTTATTTTGAGTTGAAGAAAATCAAAGACTTCTTATATTTACGACGACTGAAAACTTAACGTCAACAAATAAATTCGTGATATATTTGTAATCAATCACGTCTCCAGCAATTTGCCAGTTATATTTCAGGGGATAGATTTTTTTTGCTCATAAAGTGCAAATCGTATTCCATAAAACTATTCTCTGTCACCGAGAATCAATAACAATGAATTTCAAGAATAAAAGTGTTGCCAAATATTTATGCAGTTCTTTGAAATATACGTGAGAGAGATTATTGATAGAATGAATTGCATTTATGATTTCAATTTACTTTTTTTTTTCTTTACCAGGGCATATGAAAGGTTTTCTATGCAAAATTAAGTCGCTATTTTTAATATGGAAATTTAAATTGCACACGATGCGTTGTAAGTAATTATAGCTCGCGATGAATACCATAAGCTTAATTTATAAATGTCAAAATCAAGCAGGTACAGAAATTTAACTGAGTAGTATGACGGAAAATGTGAAACAAAAACCCCAAATGCATAGAAATAGCAAAAGGTGCCTTGCAGAAACCAAGCAAAGAAAACAGCTGAACTGTTATGTAATATCTAATCTCTTCTATGGCAGTGAATGTTGGACAATCTATTCACAGATGAAGAAGAGACTTGAAGCAATATAGACGTGGCTTTACCAAAGAATGCTAAGAATATCATGAACGGGACATGTGGAAATCGAGGATGTTTTATGGAAAATAGGAACTGAAAGGAAAGTTATATTTAAAATCAGTTGACATTTCTGGGATAAATAACAGGAGAAGAGGGCCTGGAGAATTTAGCAATCACAAGACATAATGGCATCAAGAAAAGAAGGGGTAACAGCGATTAACCTATATAATGAGTGAACGGATGGGAAAAAAAGGCATAGAAAGGTGGTAAATGGTCAAAATTTACTTGAAACAGCAAAAGATAGGAATTTATGCAGAGCTATGATCGCCAAATTACTGAAAGAACATAGCATATAAAAATGGTCTGATCTTGTTAACTAATACTTTACGGTGAGGTTCTCTGAAAATAGATGTTTAGAGAAGGAAAAAGAATAGCAACTCTAAAAAAAAAAAGATGGAAATAAAGAAAAAAAGAAGGAAAAGAATAGAAGAGATCGGTTCTAAAAGAAAAAAAATATCGGGAAGAAGGGAAAGAAGAAATGAAAAGATTGGCTGTAAAGAAAAATCGGAGAGAAGAGAAAATAAGAGGAAAAATAAGGGAAAAGAAAGGAAAAGATCATCACTAAAAATGATAAGGAAAAAGAAGAAGAGAAAAGATAAAAAAAAGATCAAACCTAAAGAAAGATCGGTAAGAAGAGGGGGAAAAAAAAAAGAGGAGAAAAGAAAATAGACTGTAAAGAGAAATCTGTTCCAGACTTGCCAGTCACGTGATAAAACGTATCGCAAAGTCATATTCACTTTTTAAAACGTTTAATATTTATTAGAATTTGCGTTAATAATAAACAACTTTATCACTTATTAATCCTTTTTTTGTGGGATCTTTAATTTTTGTACTTCTTAATTTCCATTATTACTTACACCATTACCGCAAATGCTACTTTACTTATCCTTATTATTATGTATTATTAATTACAGTTATATCAAGTTGAAACACCGGTTCACGTCCAATCACCGAAGTTAAACAACGTTAAGACTGGTAGATACGCAGATGGGTAACCGCTGCGGAATACCGGGTGATGTAAGCTACGCGCCAGGCATAGGGGCAATCATACTACTTCCTTACACGAAGAGAAAACTTGGATATATAGAAGGGATTTAAAAAATTCTGATATTTAGTCTTTTGGTTAGACTTTTGAGAAGTTGATTGAACCTGTGTTCTATACGAAACCGTCATTTGATTCGACGTGCTATACCACTTAGCTGTAGAGATGTATCTGGTTAGCAAAGTCCAAATTGATGTTTTTAAACAATAAATATTCGACGATCATTTCCGAAACGATCATATCTGCTCAGGAAATATATCGTCGAAGATTTGTTGTTTAAAAACATTTATTTGGACATTGTTAACCAGACGCTTCTCTACAGCTAAGTGGTATAACACGTCAGATCAAATGACTGTTCCATATAGGACACAGGTTCGATTCCTGTTGGAGAACGCATATTTTCTACGAATTTTCTCGAACATTCAGGACAGTAAATGTAATTAATACTGTTTAATTAAAAAACAGAGCATTTACTTAAATAAATTGTATCTATTAAAATAACGTATAAAAAGAAAATATGTTAATTAATTGTCGGACTTAATCTATTTCATAGAGTATATATATGTATGTGTGTGTGATAAAATATTGTTTTAATTTATGCTATATTTATGGGTTAAACTACATCAAGGACAGAGTGTATGTAAATATAAAAGTGGACATGGAAGTCAACACCTAGAGTAATCGTCAGGCCACCGATTGTATTTAGCATGAATCAGCATGAATATATATATATATATATATATATATATATATATATATATATATATATATGTATAGTTTAAAATTGGCTAATTATAGGGGAAGAGGCTTAATATCGAAGATAGAATGTTTAATGATATAGACAGTGTTGATATAGGAATCATCACTGCATGGTAACAGTCAGTTGCACACCTCAATGTGATCTTCATGCAGTTGATATTCCTATGTCAACGCCATCTTTAATTGTTTTAAACTATAAAAATAGTACCTCCTTAGTAAAATACAGATGAGACATAAAATGAAAAAAAAACAAAAAAACAAAAAACACATCGCCATTCGTTTTTTTTACAGTGAGGTTCACCCTGTACAAGATCCAGGAGCCACTTGAGGTAGATGGTTACAGAATAAGGGACACAGTTTAAGCGGGGAAGATAACGGTTAATCCTAAACTTGAACAGGCTCAGATTGTAGTGATGAGGAAAGCATCTTCTTCGGAGTCGATTCCACATAGCAGTGGTTCCCGTAAAGAAGCTGCTAAAGTGGAAATCACTTCTCACCAATGGAATACGGATATGAATGTGGTTTGCTACGGGTCCTAGCCGTGAAGGTTAGAACTGGTAAAACTAAGAAATGAAATTTGTCTGAGCATTTTCCATGGAAGTAACGATGCAGTGGCAGGCTTCATATGTTTTAACTATGAGATAGGGGTTGCAGGGTGGGAAATAATTTATCATCTGCAAGAAAGCGGAGACACTAAAAAATATGAATTGGACAGCTCCTGCCTAAATATGTCAAAAGTACTCTATTTTAAGCATGATCTGTCTCTTGTAAAGGTAGAGAATATCATGAGCAGTCAGGTACTTGCTGGAGCAGTACAGGGAACCGATCAGTTATACTACATCTTTAACTATGATTCGTATGTACGAGTTCCACTTGAGATCGCGGTTGAGTATGAGGTAAAATAGTCGCTCAAGTCACGGGGCATCCATTAGGGAACATTTATTCACATGACAGCTGTCTGTTCAAGGTCAGATCGTTGATGATTGAATGTAACTCATTTGGTTTCCGAGGCATTGAACGCAACCAACCATTTTCCCCACCCAACTGTGTTGTTGGAGCTAAATCGGAGGAGAGATTAGCTGCCAATGAAAAGTTAAAAAAAAAAACATAGCTATTTAAGAAAAGAGCTAGATTTTACATAGCTTGTTATAAAGTAAAGTTGACTATTGCTTTATTTGGTGACCGAAATGTATTATTGAATGGAAATCATAGTGAAATGCAGGTAAATTTGTTAGCCCGTTACGATTCTGGATAAAGATGTACACTCGTATAGGCGTATGTACTCTAGTAGTATATATGCATCTGTGGTAGTGTATGCAAATTCCCAATGGGTCAAATAGCTGGTGTGGTGTCCCGGATTCGGAAAAAATAATTCATGCTGACTTGCTTCGCCTGACGAGCTTAATGGCGAAATTTGTGTGTGTCGCTTGCAAATTTTAATAGTTATATTTTACACAGGATTATCTATCTATCTATCTATCTATCTATCTATCTGGAATTCAATACAATTTTTTGTAAAATGTCCTTATGTTCATACAATGTTCATACTTATGTTTATCTGAGTAATATATTGAGTGTGTTTCTTTCAACTTATAATATTTATCCTTATTCACAAAATTTGTAATAACTTGTTTTTGCTATATGTAAAAAAATAAAATAAATTTTAATTATAAATAAATACAAGAGCATAGAAACATAGATTTTAACACAACATCCCGCGTACTTGAATAAATTATTTGAAACGTGAAAATGGCCACCTTAATATTCTATAACATTCATCACTCATTTGTTGATATGTTAAACTATTCTATAATTTCCCAGTTTTTCTTTCCTTGAATATTGATTTTCCTTTTTCAAATACATCTCTTATAATGATGGACCACACCTTTTTTGTTTCTTCTTCTACCGGTTTAATAATTGGAGAGACATTGCATTAATTTGATGTCTTTGAAGCCTTTTTTGAAAGGCGGGCAATAGTCAACGTTTTACAGGGGAAATGTCATGGATGAATATACAGTTTAGTATTTTGGTTGTGATTTGTTTCACTTTAAAATACTTCTTGCTTAAGAACTTATAGTATTTCTCTGCATTTATCTTGACACCTTAGCAAGAGGGACACTCTAAGATGTGAGCTACGAATTGGAGGCGTCAAAATCAAGCAAGTAAAGAAATTGAACCTTATGGGAAGTGTATTAATACATGACGGAAAATGTGACACAGAAATCCGAAAAGCATATAGAATAAAAAATAAAAAAGTATTAAGTAACAAGAAATTTTGTAATAAACAAATAAAAGAGTCCTGAATTGCTTTGTCATGTCAATCTTCCTGTATGATAGTGAATGCTGGACAATTTCCTGACATGAAATGGAAACTTGAGACAACAGAAATGTGAATTTATAAAAGAACGTTGAGAATATCATGGATGGAAATGGAAGTAACGAGAAAGTTTTTAGGAAAATAGAAACAAAAAATGGAACTTGTATTTAGAGTCAGAAAGAGACAGTAGAAATCCCAGAGACTCAATTTGGAAAGAGGGTTTGGAGGAAAAGAGTGAGATATTGAAGGCAAGAGGGTAGAAGGGAATGGGCTTGTATAAATGGGTGACAGAACAGGGATTGGGATGGATAGTAAAGGAACAAACATTTTTAGAGATATAAAGGATAGGAAGTTGGTAAGAGCCATTATCACCTGTGTATTGTAGAGTCACGGCGCATAAAGGAGAAAAGAATTTTGCATAAAACAGTTTGTCAGTGTATACTCCTTGCGTCCAGATAGCTGATTTGAGAGATGAAGAAGTGTATTTATGTTAATCAATTATGTTATCAATGCATTAGCATGAGTTAAATATCAGAAGGAATGATAATTTGCATTCACTGATACTATTTTCAACCTGGATATCAACTGAATCACTTTAGGTTCCCGTAATAGAAATAGAATCGTCAACATTGGCTATTTTAGAAATCTAGAGAAACAGAGCGGTGAATATTGGCGTTTCTCATACCTTCTTAGTCCAATCGTTTCCTGGGATATTTCTAAACATGAAGGACAGCTAAAATGTGCTTCCAGCTGGTTTCTATTTTAGTACATCACTTGTTGCCGTTGTTCGCGTTGAGCTTTTATATTTCATTTATTAGATTAGACTTATGTGCCTTATTTAATCTAGGTTTATTCTTCTTAGATTAATGCATATAAAATCTTTTAATTTAACCCAGTAAATGTATTATCTATAATAGAGGCATTTTAATTGAGACTATTTACAATATTTTATGTTTGTGTATTCTGAAATTTTCCTACTTTCTATATGCACATATAAATGCTTGTAAAATTAGTAAAAGAATTTAACAGTCGTTAATATATGAAACCGACCTCAGAGGTTAAGAGACATATTTTAGCGAGTGGGAAGCTATATTATATTAAAAAATCTTTTCTCTTTATGGTTGGTTATAGCTACATTAGATAGGTTTAGTGAACAGGGATATTTTGAGCTGGTTAGGTCACATCCAGTGATACTTTTCGGCTGTTGAATGCGACAACGAGCGATAACAATAGGATATCACAATAAGTATATAAGTTTGAGTTTTGTTGCGAGATTATAGTACTATTCACTCAATGGTTGAGGTGTAGTGGTTATCGACATCATACCTCAGCAAGCATAAAAAGCCTTAATTCCTGTTGTTTTTTCTGAATTAGCCACCACTGTTAATAAGCGAAAAGTGTAATATCAGTTTTAGGGCTCTGCAACGTGGGGAAAGAAGCTCCAGAGGACACATCTCTTTAATTAGACGTTGGTTAAATGGTATATTTGATTTCACTGTTGAGTTGTTGCCTCCTTTAATAGTTAATTATTTCCCATTCATGCTAGATGTTGGTATTTTGAGCTCAGCTAAAAGTCAGGAAATAGAATGTAGAGTTTCTAAATATGTAAAATTTTACTACTTGGATGATTGTCCCAACATAATCATTTCATCTAATTTCCCTCTATTTGTGTCATACTAAGCTTAGTAAAAATCGTAACTAACAAGCTTTAGCTATTAAAAATATGACTCTTGTCTGTCTGATTTCTAGTCTAATGTCCTTAACACCATATTGTATTCACCTACGATACAAATTCTTTACTGTCTATAATAGAAATAAAAATAATGTTTATTATAGTTCATCGAGGAAGAAATAGTTTTGGCAATGTTGGCATCTGCTGCCATCTACCGGAGGTTGCCTAATGAAAGCTTGATTAACTCTTTGTGTGCATTCGTAAATGCATTATTGTTTGTTAATCGCACAAATGTATATTTAAAATAGAGACGAGGTTAAAAAGTGGAAATTTTCGACGTGAATTGAAATACGCACTGCTTCAATAGGCATAAATAATATCAATTAGTTTATCATAAATATGTATTTATAATAAGTACTAAGCACGATACAAGGCCAAATTGTTCGTGGGTAGAAAGAGAGTAAGTAGAATGTGATATTACAATTTTTCAAGAAAGTAGTGTTTGCCAATATTGTAAATCTGTATTCGAAATTTTATTATTATTTAAAAACCGACTTTTGAACCAACGGTAAATATTAAACAATCTGTCGCACTAAACAATGATTTCAGACAATTTACCAGTAAGGTCATCAGCCCAAAGTAAATAGCAGAAGATTTTGCTGAAATTCGAAAATACATGCAAAAATGGCTGTTCTAAAACTATATTTGCTTATATAAACTTGTTTAGCACCAGTTAGGGTCCATAATCTGGAATCTTGCCAATGAACGTATCATTTTAGAGCTTAATGCCAACATTATCGTTTTGTTTGCATTTAAAAATCAACGAAAGGGATTGACTTTGGTAATGAGAACAACTTACAAAATTGAAGTTACATCAGCTGTAACGAAAATCAACGAATATTTTGACAAGGTGCTCGACCGGGTAACATGATCGCAAAAAAATGCAATAAACAATTTCTTTTGAAGATGGTCGATGAACAGACCGACCAAAGTATCATGTTAAATATGATAAGTGAGACGTAACAAATAAATGACACCAATCGTTCCATGTTTACGAACTGAAGGTGATATAACATTTGGCTTTATCTCTATCTTTCAAGTGATCTATTTATCAAGTTTAAAACTACAGACTTTTATATATAAAATGTATCTCTCATCATTCACCTTAAACATAACTTTCAACCCCCAGTGGTGATTGACATAAAACTAAGCAACACATGATTCTTTATATGTATGAATTATGTGAAAATAAAGAAAATCAGATTTAGAGTAGAAATAATTTTGGAGTTGTTCTTACAGGTACTGATTATTTTTTTCGTATTATGGCCCCAATGGTTTGTTGAAGGAATTTTTCGATGATTTCCAATGTTTATGCAAGTTTGGTTACGACCAAATATAACTTGTCTTGTTAAGCTTTCTTAAAGTGGAATCCATTTAAAAATGCCCTGTTCTATAAATGCTACGTGTTAGAACCGAAATAAATTGATTTCAGTTTGTCTAGGAAAGTTAAGGAATATCCATTTTGTACAAATTTGGTGGGCTTTTTTTTAAGGGGTTATAAAGAAACCGATATATTTTTAAGTCTAGTTCTTTTCATACGTTAACATTGCTACCTTTTCTGATCTCTCTCTCTCTCTCTGTCTTTCTCTCTCTCTGTCTTTCTCTCTCTCTCTCTCTCTCCTTTTTTCACTGCAATATTATTGGCGGTTATAATAACCTTTTTACTCTACTCCTTAACTGGAAAAATTTGTAATGACTATTTGGAATATCGATTAATTTACATCATTGGTTACAAGGGAAGCTGCAGGACATTTTTTATGGTTTGTTACATTTATTTAGATCACAACTGTAGACCTCTCTTAATAAGCAGCAGAACAGTCATTATTGCTTTTAATCCATTAGTATGGCTTGAAATATTTCCCATTGATAATAATAAGCAATTGGCGCATTGGTAGTAGGAGCTTTTCCCAAATGGACTTTGGTATGGCGAAGGCTGCAGTTGAAACATCAATTCCTTGCTAACATTAATTAAATATATCAATTAGTGATCACAGGACAACAAACATTCCATTTAACGAATTTTTTTTTCTGAAGCCCGCAGCTCACCAAATCAATTCATTTGAAATATTCGAAATTGATATTCGAAAGTGTCTATTCTGCGGCATATTCAATTTTTCCTCAGCCTACGAAATAAAAGCGCATTTATTAATTCGTTGAAAAATTTAACAGTCTCCTCCTCTCTCTCTCCGTAATATAAACCTATTAGATAAAGGTTAAAGGCTCAGTGGAATGTATTTGATTAAATGAGTATTATTCTTGTTTTCAAAATACCAGCCGTGTAGTGTTCTTCTTCTTTATGTGGCGTGTTCATTCAGGACGTAGGCGATCATGGCTCTCCACAATTTCCTGTCCTTCGTAGCTCTTAATAAATTTTGTTTTTTGTTATTTCTCCTAAACCTTGTTCCGCCATCCATTTACTCAAGCTCACCAAGTATGTTATGCGTTGCTACCTCCTGTCCCTCTTGCCTTTAATCTGTCCTGTGAGCATCAAATTTTCTAAGCCCTCTTTTCTCGTTATGTGCCCTAGAAATATCAAATGTCTCTTTCTGATTTTCAGCATGTTTCCTTTTTGTTTCCATTTTCGATAAAATCTCGTCGTTGTTCACATGTTCAGTCCATGATATCCACAGTATTCTTCTGTAGAATCACATTACACGATTAAGACCTTATACATGACTACACGGACTGTTCAAAAGTCAATTTTTAAAAAGTATTTATGACATTTGTGTATAATAATATTTACACGCGAGTAAATTTTTAATTGATTGATTGACTGGTTGATTGTTTGCGGTTATTTAAAACCAGAAAATATTGTTAGATTGTAAGAATGTTTAATGAAATAATAATGATTTTTACTGGGGGGGGTGAGTGGAAGAAGAGGTGGATTCATACCTTTTCCCAACGGTATTTACGCGTAAGTGAATATAACGAACCCGACTGGAATTGGAACTGGGCTCTTTTAATTCCGGTCCATTATCCATTACACCACCCGCACACCCAAGCTTACAGTAACTGATATTCCCAAGCAGTTACTCATCTAGATACTGAACTTCCGTGATCGCACGGGAACCGATGTTTCAACGTTATGTGGTCGTAAGCCATGAGTAGATTTACATAGGTTTGAGAGATTTACTTGGCGCTGTTGTGCCATTTTCGTTTGATAGTTGTAAGGTGTTGTAGGAAATATACGCTACAATTATCAAGCTGAGTTTAAATTTCAAGAGAGTCTGTCATGTCTACTTTCACACGAGTACCCTTAGGAAAGGCATTGATGTATACCCTCTTCATTCAGCAATGGGTTAAGTAGTAGGATAAAATGGGATCTCTAGCCTTGAGTGGCAGCCTGTTTAGGAGAAGGATTATTCTGAATTTAAAACCGCAGAGGAGGTAACGGGAGACATCTACACAAAATATTCTCAAGAATTTATAGCAATTCGCAGTTATTAAAGTAAAGGAATACCTACAGTAAAAATGTATGTGCATGTGTTTCTGTGTGCTTTTAGATGACTACAAGCAAAAAAGAAATAATCGAATAGCTATGTTGATAGATTCATATCTATGTTGATAGATTCATATCTATGTTGATTCATATCTATATTGAACCGTATCTTACATGTGTAATCTTATATATTCAATTGATGTGTTGATTCATATCTATGTTGATTCATGTCACTGTTGATAGATTCATATCTATGTTGATTCATATCTATGCCGATAGATACACATCTATCAACATAGTTATTCGATACTTCTTATATACTGAATGATTGGATTGAGAAAGACTCGTATTTTTGGGTGATAAATAAACAGCTATGAACAGATAACCAGATAGAAGGACTGCTGAAAAGTTTTTGATCTAATCAAGAATAATTTCGTCTTAAAACTCTGATATAAGGTTATTTGATTAGATGTTGGGTTTGGCCGAGAACTTTCTAGCATCATCTCGTAGATGTCCTTTTACGCCTTAGATATAAATAGAGGAACTGCTTGCACGTTTTGTCTAGCAAGAACTTATTATAAAATTTTACGTTGTGGAAGAAATCTTTTATTCATATGCTCACAGATTCTTGTTAACAAACAATTCTGTTTATCAAGTGAAAATATTTGTGGATGTCGTATGTGTATGCATAAATGGATACAGATTATCATTTATCTAACCAAGTCCCTTGATAGATATCAATTTATATTTTAAGTTGGACCTACAGTAAAAGTTTGAAGAATCAAAATAAGTACATGATCGATAGTTTTCCTGACCTATAAACAGTTTATCGATTTTTTGCGTGCAGTCGTAAAGTTCTTCAAAAATCTTCCACTGTTCACTTCGCTTTCAATTTCCATTATGCAGAAACTTTTTCTTTTTCGAATAATTATTCAAAGCATCTTTCTAATCTTGTAATGACTTTGTCTTCTCGAAAGAAGTTTTCCATCACACGTAGAGAAAAATAAAGAAGGCGATTTTAATAACCATCGCTCGACGTGAAAAATAAATAAAAAGATAAACACGTATCTTATTTGTGCATTCAGAGTTGAGCTAAAATTATGACAAGTCTCTTGATATCATTTTATTAATCTTTAAAGCTTTTCTTTTTTTTCTGATTCCGTTTTCTTTCTTTCTTTTTTCTATTTAAACATACTTTCTTTTAATTTCTTCCTTTTCCTCATTATTTCTATTTGTTGAAGCTTGAATAAGCATGGAATAATAATAATACAACACAAAATGTACGTAACAAAATGTATTGAAACAATGAAAAAAGGTACACAATATTTACAGGTAGTTTTGGTATATTCTTGGGAAGACTGTTCCTGCAGAATGGGTTGACTAAGTCGCAGTCGGGCAGAGTCTCTGGATTCGATCTCTTAATCTTCCCTCGTCTTCCGGTACCAACCCATATTTATATGGTCGGTACTCCACTTATGTAAATTAGGTGTATCATACACAACACTATTTAAATATCATTCCTTTCCTTTTGGTTTGTTTTGTTTTTGCATGTTTCTTTCTTTTTAACTATCTTTCCTTTTCTCTTTCTTTATTTCTCTCTATTTAAACATCTCCTTCATTTTTGTTTGTTTGTTTCTTTCTATTTAAATATCCCAGTCATTTTTATTTGTTTGTTTGTTTCTTTCTTTCTTTGTTTGTTTCTTTCTTTTCCTTACTACTTTAGATCTTCTGCTTTTATTTTTCAAACTTTACATAAATTTCAGTCATCGATTTATTCTTCCATGACCACTCTTATCTATAGACATTTCTAAGTATCTTCCTTCCGTATTCATTATAATAATTTCCAGAAACTGCATTCAGATGATTTCTTACCATTTCTTTTATTTCAAGTCACTTATAACTCTTTTTTTACTTCCTTACGTCTTTTGTCTCATTTGTAAAACAGTAGTTTTAATAAAACTAATTTTCCGCTTTTTATTCCATTTTATTACTTTTCATCTATGTGCACCACCTTTCTTTTCTTTTTTCTTTCTTTCTTTCTTTCTTTCTTTCTTTCTTTCTTTGAGGAGACATTAGAAATTTCATTAGATAACTGTTCGGACTATGAACTTAAAGTTCTCCACATGTCGATCAATAATTTTCGATTTTCTCCAGGTGGTGTTGTGCTAACTCGTTGGTAAAATAACAAACAAAAAATAGTTGACTATTGCGATCTGTTTTGATTATAACTCCCTAGTTTGCTGTTAACTTGCTTGAAGGGCGCGAAAATAAATCAAGTGATCACATTGAAATTGCGCAATTTTGTCTTAATCGTTCGGTGATGTTCGAGCAAAATGGCATTTCCCTCATTTTTTAATTACAGCTTCAAGCTATATAACTTAAATTTGTTCATTTATTTTATTATCATCTCTAAGTTTCGCGGAATTAACATTTACTCTTCATAAGGTTTGATGGTAAATTGAATTTATTTTCAGAAATCATGTTGAATTTATTTTAAGCAAAAATATGATTTCTGAAAATAGATACAGTTCACCATCAGGTCTATTGAAGAATGGATATTAACCCCGCGAAATTCACATATAGACATTCATAAGATAAGTGATCAAATTTAATTCATTTTATTAATTATTAGTAATATTATATCTCTTGATTACAAATACTGCTTGTCTAAGAAACGTCATCTTTCTGAATTACTCTAGTCGACCGCTTTTTGGCGAAATATAATCTTTGTTATCTATCTATCTATCTATCTATCTATCTATCTATCTATCTATCTATCTATGTTCTTTTCTGAAGTTATGAGATTAAGTATTTATTTTTATTAATCCACACATTATTGAGTTGACTGTCTTCATTATCATTGTTTTATCACAACATTTCATTCTATATTTTATTTAGCCTTTGTCAAGTGTATGATTCATTCGATTATTTTTTTAATTTCTCATTCAGAAAATCACGGATTAATAAGTATCGGGAATAGGGTGTTAGAGTTTTATGATCACGATTGAAGTTTAACGCGAATCTGGAAAATTTTGTCTATCAAGAGAAATTTTATTTTGACTCCCTTATATCGGTACAAAATAATTCTCCTGAGTACTCGTTCTTATATTATAATAAAATCTGCATATTTTTTTTATCAATCTTAGATGTACAGCTCCTTTTAGATTTTTCCGAACGGATACTGTGTTATTTTGACCTCATCAAATGACTTTGCAACATCTAAAGTCTACAGGATGCAGTATAGGTCTGAAGAAGGTGAAAGAATACATCGGCTATTAAAGTGTAATGAAAATAACGAAGATGAAAAATACGAATTTCATGAAAAAATGTTTCTTTTTTGTTGCTTTTTTTCTTTAAACATCCTTCATTGGCAGTAGTAAATCTAAATTAAACAAATATTGATTAGATTATTTAAACAGACATATGATGTATGCTTGTTAGGATATTACAAATGTGTGACATAATAGAAATAACGTTTCTTTTAAGAGTGATAGATAGCAAGATAAGATACTCGGATGACACTGTGCTGATAGCAGTCACAAAGAAAGTTGAATGATCTCTTAGATAAAGTAGTAAAAACAAGCAAGAAAAAGAGAATAACTAAGGATTATAAGAAAACAATATATGATTGTCATCAAAAAATACAGTTCAAGTTATGAGGGTACGTTAAAATGAAGCAGGTGCAGAAATTTAATTATCTAGGTACTGTCATCTTACTTAACAGACAGCGATACAGAAATCTGAAGGCCGATCAGATTAGCAAAAGATGATTTCCAAAAACTAAGTACAGTATTAAGACACAGGAAAATATTTTCAAAAGCACAGAAAAGAGCATTGCATTTGTATATCATATCTAATCTCATATATGGTAGAGAATACGGAACAATTTCTTCCTATATGAAGATGATACTTGAAATGACAAAGATGTGGTTATACCAGCAACGACTAGAAATACCATCGACAGAATGTGCGTGAAACGAGAGGTTTTAAGGAAAATAGAAACTACAAAGAAACTTATACATACAATCAGAAAGCGAAAGTTAAAATTTTTGGGACGCATAATGAAGAAAGAAGGTCTAGAGAATTTAACATTCACAGGACAAGAGAAGCAGGGTAAAATAGCGAGGAAACTACTCAATGAATTTGTGTGAATGAGTAGCAGGTCTCGGACAATGAGGGATGGTAATGGGTCAGAAGTTACTTAAAGCAACAAAAGACAGGAATTTGTAAAGAGCCACGGTCATCTACGTTCTGAAAGGACATGGTATATAAAAATGAGATACATATACAAACACTGTCACCTTCGCTAGAGCATGGCTACTATTACATCAGCACTCACAAAAATTCCACAAGAAATCAAAGAAGAAATTCAGAAACATTTTCATTAATTTTAATATATTAACTGAATTTGTTGTGTAGTTAAATGAAAAGTACTCTTATCGCTACTTTGATATCTCATTCTGCCACTTCAGTTATTCTGAGTATAGTTGGTCAGCAGATGAATGACATCCAGGGTATTCGATTTGGTTGGTGACTCAAGTAAGTAGCGGAGCACAGGTGTTACAGTTCAAGAAATGAGTTTTTTGGGTTGCTATATCAATCGAACTCAAGTCAACAGGAAACATATGCTCAGTACAAAGCGAAAACAACTCATCACAACCTTTTACACACGGATATACACACAGATATGCACAAACACACATATATTTAAATGTCGAGTAATAGCTCTAAAGAATGTATATATAATAAAATTATATGTGGTATGACCCATATACAATCCGTGTCAATTAATGACAGATTTATAGATGTTAGATTACGTGTAGATGTTTAATTTAAATTTATTTGTAGACGAGAGCGAATGTCTGTATTTGCTTTGCATAAAGATTTCCAATAACCAGAAAAACCATTTGAGAAGAAAATCGTTTTAAAAAGAATTAAAAATGGAAAAAAGCCAAAATTAGACTCAAGTATTAATAATAGATTCAGTAATTTAAGTACATTTTTAAGACAAGAAACAAAAAATAACGCCTGGAAGAATATAAATTTATTGATTCTAGCCATTTGAAAACCGTATTGAATTGGCACGCGTCACACATTAAGAGCGATGGCGTATGAAAGCTTTTTACATTTCTCGCATCAGCGTTTGACGCCCTTCAGGTTGTTTTCTCTATTGGAATTACTACTGAGTTTACTTTTCAAGCTGGGCTTACCGCAAGTTTATTCCTAATGCAATAGAAAGTTTCTGATTTAGTTGTATGTAAATAAATTTGAGTTGGTGTGACCGACTAAGAGATGCTTTACTCTAAAAACTGCTAGTGCCACCCATTAATGAATCCTCCTATATATATATATATATATATATATATATATATATATATATATATCTGTGAGTGTGTGTGCGTGTGCCTGTGCGTGCGTTTGGGTGTGTGGGTATGTGCTTGCGTGAGTATGCGTGCGTTTATTTATCGGCGTATAATATGCATGCTTAACTAGAATGTTTTTCGGATACTGCCCATTGTAAATCAACCTGATCCCGGAGTCTATACAGTTGATAATTTGGCTGCTTATAACCATCGATCCTCATTCATAATACAATCACATTGGATGAATGTGATACTTGAATGTTCAGAAAGGGTGTCTTAATAATCAGAAATTTCTTTCTTTCTTTCTTTCTTTCTTTCTTTCTTTCTTTCTTTCTTTCTATCTATCTATGTGAGTGCGTGCACGTGTGTGTGTAGTGTATTAAACCACTGGGGCATCACTCATGCGACTTTTTTTCGTAAAATGTCTCATTAATCTGGGTTTTATATACAATAAATATCGGATTTGTATCCAGGGATGCTTATTAGAATAGATATTGCGATATATGTATATTAGGACAGAGAAATATTGAAGATTATGTATGTAAATATATATTTTCAACAAAAATACAGATTTTGCAAGTAGATATGCAAGCGTGTGTTTTTGTGTTTGAGTCTTATAAATATTTTTGTTTTGTTTATCTTACTACAAAAGGATATACCACATTGCAATATCCCCTATTACAATATCCCATATTACAATATACCACATTACCATATATATCCCATTACCGTATACATTATGTACCACACTACTATATAATATACCACATTACTATGTATATTAAGCACAATACCATTTTGATCTACAAAATACCAAATCATCATATCTATATATATATAGTTGTAGCCTCTGTCTGTCTGTTTGTTTGTTATCGAATTTTTCCTAGGTGTAGACCCCCATAAGCATATATATTCTGAAACTACATTATCCAGGGTACTTGGATAAGTATATTTTATCTTGACCAAAGGGTGTGGGGTTGTCGGGGGGGGGGTGCTACAAAGCCTCAGCTGAATTTTTTTCTTTTTGATTTAAATTAAATTTAAGTTTGAACAAGGGAATGGCTTCTATCCAAAATATAGAAGGAGAAAGCCAGAAGATGAAAGTCACATCGGCAAGATCATTGAGTAATATTGAAATGTATCATTTTTTCCACAAATTATAACAGTGATTTAAGATCAATCATCATTTTCTTACAAAAAATGGGTGACACGCAGTCAGGCGCGGGTAATTTGGCTTGTATAATATACAGCATTACCATATAAAATATATACCACATTACTATATACAATATACTACATTATCATATATATGACCACAATACCATTACTATATACAAAATACCACATTAACATATAACAGAACTGCTTAAACCGCAGTCGCCATGAGTATTCTTCCCATTATAGAGTTTGCTGCTGATATTTTATATTTCATCTTAATTTTAAATCTTGTGTGATTTAGCGCTTTGCCTATATTAGTCCAATCGTTTTGGTTAGCATTTGTTTGTTTTTTGTTTTTTTTTTACAGTAAGGTTCACCCTGTACAAGGCCCGGGGGCACTCGAGGTAGAGGGTTATGTTAAGGGGTAGTTTATATGGATAAGAAGGGAAGATATCGGTTAACACTAGATCTGAGTAGGTTAAGATTGTAGTGATCAGGGAAACATTTTTTGAGAGTCTGTTTAACAGGGGGGGGGGAAGTCAAGGAAAAGGAGAGGGAATGTGGGTGGTTTGTTACTATGTAAGTGGCATGGCGGGTTCTAGCCGTGAAGGTTAGACCTGGCAGAATCAAGGAATGTAGTTCGTCCGAGCACTTTTCATGGCAGTAGAGATAGAGCAGTGACAGACTTGCCACACCCCGCCTGTGAGAGTGAGGTTGGGGTATGGAAAATAATTCTTCTCCAACGAGGACTCAGAGACGCTTTTGAACATTATCAAAACTGGAAAGTGAGGACTGGGTATCTCCCGCCCAAATATGCGAACAGTATTCCATTTTCGTTTGTTATTTTTATATCTCGACGTCTCGCGGTCCAAGTGGGACACGAGACTACGGATGAAACTAAAAAAAAAAATCCTCCCCTCTATAAGCATTTCATGTCTTCCGCATATTTTGTTGGAGCCATTTGCTTAAGGCACAGTTCAGTTTAGTATCAAATTATAAAAGGTAATGTCTGGTAAGGCACAGAAGAAAAGTCTATCTAAGGATATTTATCAATAGCTTCAAACTTAATATATTAATAGGCCTGGTTTGAAATGCAGAAGTCCGACGTAGGACCGTCCAAAACAGCACCATCACCAAGGCACTTATCCTTTTGAGAACTCCAGAGGCACCAGGTAATGACCCTATCCCCCAGAGAGAGAGAGAGAGAGAGAGAGAGAGAGAGAGAGAGAGGAGAGAGAGAGAGTGAGAGTTATTGTCTGGTGGGGAGGGGCACCCCCACATAATTGGAGTTAAAGAGTTAATGTGCACCTCTTATGCTAGAAGGCGTAGAAGACGTGAGTATAATTTTAAAGGCAACAAAGGAAAATAAATGACTATCTATATTTCAGAGATGAGGTATTGTAATTATTTACATTATTTACATTGTTCGGACTGTTGTCCTCATCTTTATTGCCATATTCACGACGTTTCTGTCGTTGTATGCTCCGGCCATCTTCAGGTGTTTGTTAGCTGCAAGTCTCTGTGTGCCACCTTCTCAGTCATTTCCTTTAGATATAATTGACACTTTAATAGGAAAGTCACATTCATATGTCCGAAAATCCGCCCACCTCGTGGAAATACTCAATTCAACCAGATGGTGAGCCTGGACGTGGTGAGTTTGTTCACCAAGGAGGGGACATTATCGTAGTTAGGGACAGACTGACCTCGAACTCATCACTAGGAGAGTCTACCAGTATATTAATAGATAACCTGATGTAGATGCTTACTTTCTGTACACGAACAGCACACTTCGGAATGGGATCCGACATATATTGATAGGATGAAGGCTTAGCAATGGGCTCGCCATTATCATCGACAATGGCAAACATATACATAGAATACTTCGAAGAAATGGCATTAGAATCCACATCACTAAAGTCAACCCTATGACTGAGATACGAAGATGACAACTTCATACTCTTGCCACACCAGGAAGAGGCCCAGCAGCTACTGGACCCTGTGAACTCGATACAGTTCACAAAGGAGAGAGAAAACGACAACAAACTCGCATTTCTTGAAGTGCTAATATCTCGAACAGAGCATGGATTCAAGACATCCGTATACTGCAAACCAACATTCACCAGACACTACCTCAACTTCAACTCCCGCCACCCATACAGTGTAAAGAAAGGGATCGTCCGTTGCTTACAACATCGATAAAAAGTAATGTGGCGACCCAGAGACATATGAACAAGAAATGGTCAGTATAAACTGGACCCTACAACGTAACAACCTAGGTACATGGCAGCAGCTCCAAAAATGGGATACAAGGGTACAATAGGATAACAACACTCAGAAAACAGCTTTGGTCTGCCTATCCTATGTGAAGGGATTATCTGCGAAAATACAAAATATCTGTGGTCCATATAACAGGACAATTTTCAAAAGTGGTTCGACACTTCGCAGACACCTCTTCCGAGTAAGAATCTTCATAGAGGAGAATATGACTAAGGACTGTGTATACGCCATCCCGTGCAGTTGTGGTAAGAAATATAAGGGGAAACAGACCACCTCCTTAAGGTAAAACTGCAAAAACATCGAAAAGCTGTAACACAAAGAGAAATAGAAAAATCAGGCGTAGTTGACCACATATGAAGAGAATGAATTTCAAATAATAGACAGAGAACATTACTGGAAAATACGAAAACTTAAGGATTCGGTAAATATGCTAGGCCACAATAATCTCATAACTCGGCCAAACATAGAAATGAATAAAATATGGGAACTAGTAATACGGAGTGTTAGAGAAAAACAAAAATTGCAATATGAGCTCTGGTAAAAGATGAAACTGAGATATTAAATTTATAAATCCCCAAAATTCATACACTGATGTCCTCAAGGAAACAGGGATAAAAGGGTTGGTTGGATCCAGTGACTTGGGCCAAAGGGTTGTGAGTTCAATACCTGGCTAAAACAAACAAAAAAACTTGGAGAGTTGAATTAAGCATCCGGAAGCGGCATGGCACGTGGAACTTAGAACAAGCTACTCTGGTTGACGAAATAAAGGATTCTGTTCGAAATTTTAATTATCTGAACAAGGCCGAAGCGTACAAACGGTCGAAACATCGAGAATATGGCAATAAAGATGAGGACAACAGTCCGAACAATGAAAACAAATGAATTACGTCATTATGATTTCACAACGATTTCAGTGACAAATCTGCTGAATGTATAATGATTTGTTTTAGTTTTTTTTACGTATTTTTTTACTAATCGCAGCTTAGCTGTGGCACAAGGATGAGATTAAGACTATATATGCACTAAATATAGAACGAATATTCATTAAAGAAAGAAAAGAAAACGTAAAGACAAAAGCGAAGAAACTCCAAGAAGGAAAGAACGCAGATTCATTCAGATGAAGCTTTACATCAAAGAAGTAAAATATTAAAATAATCTAAAGGTAGTTTTAACCTATTTATAATGATTTGTTTGAGATATATATATATATATATATATATATATATATATATATATATATATATATATAAAAAAAAAAAAGACCACTTTAAGGTTCCATGTAATAAATTATTTCACCACAGCCTTTTAAAGGACTGCGGATCATCAGACTTTACTTCCAAGTAAAGTCTGATGATCCGCAGTCCTTTTAAAAGGGCTGTGGTGAAATAATTTATTACATGGAACCTTAAAGTGGTCTGTTTTTTATTTAAATTATTTGCTCTGGATTTACATTGAGCTCTCTGGATTTTATCCTCCTTAGGTTTACCCACACGGATTACCTATTTTCATAAACTATATATATATATATATATATATATATATATATATATATTTATATTGATATATATATATATATATATATATATATATATTTATTTGATTGATATATATATATATATATATATATATATATTTGTTTGATTGATATATATATATATATATATATATATATTTTTTGATTGATATATATATATATATATATTATATTTATATATTTATTTGATATATATATATATATATATATATATATATATATATATATATATATATTATATGACATTTTTTGATTGCATATATATATATATATTATATATATATATATATATATATATATATAAATAATATGTGGACATTATTTAGATGTTTTTCTCATTATCAAATCAGTTACTTCTAAATAATATGACATTATTTAGATGTTAGCAGTAATGAAACATATATTGTATATACTAAAATTGCGCAATAATTCTTTGCACTAAATTAGACTTATTATGTAATTATCCTGGGTAAAACACTATTAAAAGTATGATTGAATATTACTATGTCACAATTCGTAATTCCTCGAATTCACAATTTTAATTATTAAAACATATTACGTTTTTTAAATCGAATTTATGAATTTAGCAAAAAAAAAAAAAAAAAAAAACATTTTAAAATAAACATTACTTCATATCATATTGAAATACTAGAAAAAAAAACATTTCGGAAATTAGATACAATTAAGTTCTACCGTTACTTATTATCATAATTCAAAAATTCTTTGTTTTGTCAGTTTCTCTTCCTAACAGTTTCTCTTCCTAACAGTTTCTCTTCCTAACAGTTTCTTCCTATCAGTTTCTCTTCCTAACAGTTTCCTTCCTATCAGTTTCTCTTCCTAACAGTTTCACTTCCTATCAGTTTTTCCTTCTCTTCCTAACTTTCACTCTTCCTAACAGTTTCACTCCTCAGTTTCTCTTCCTAACAGTTTTTCCTATCAGTTTCTCTTCCAGTTTCTCTTCTTATTGTTTCTCTTTCTCTTCCTAACAGTTTCACTTCCTATCAGTTTCTCTTCTAACAGTTTCACTTCAACAGTTTCTCTTCCTAACAGTTTCACTTCCTAACAGTTTCTCTTCCTTTTTCACTTTTTCTTCCTAACAGTTTCACTTCCTATCAGTTTCTTTCCTATTTTCTCTTCCTATCAGTTTCTCTTCCTAACAGTTTCACTTCCTATCAGTTTCTCTTCCTAACAGTTTCAATCAGTTTCTCTTCCTAACAGTTTCACTTCCTAACTCTCTTCCTTTAACAGTTTCACTTCCTATCAGTTTCTCTTCCTAACAGTTTCACTTCCTATCAGTTTCTCTTCCTAACAGTTTCTCTTCCTATTTTCTCTTCCTATCAGTTTCACTTCTTAACAGTTTCACTTCCTTTTTCTTCTTCCTTCAGTTTCTCTTCCTATCAGTTTCTCTTCCTATCAGTTTCTCTTCCTATCAGTTTCTTTCTTTCTTCCTAACAGTTTCACTTCCTAACAGTTTCACTTCCTATCAGTTTCTCTTCCTTTTCACTTCCTATCAGTTTCTCTTCCTAACAGTTTCACTTCCTATCAAACAGTTTCTCTTCCTAACTTCCTAACAGTTTCTTCCTATTTTCTTCCTACATTTGTTTCTCTTCTAACAGTTTCACTTCCTATCAGTTTCTCTTCCTAATTTCTCTTCCTTGTTTCACTTCCTATCAGTTTCTCTTCCTAAATTTCTCTTCCTAACAAAACAGTTTCATTCCTAAAAATCAGTTTCTCTTCCTAAGACTCTTCCTATCAGTTTCTCTTTCCTAAGTTTCTCTTCCTAACAAATTTCTCTTCCTACATTTCTCTTCCTAAATTTCTCTTCCTAACAGTTTCTCTTCCTATCAGTTTCTCTTCCTAAAGTTTCTCTTCCTAACAGTTTCATTGCTATCAGTTTCTCTTCAACTTCCTAACAGTTTCACTTCCTATCAGTTTCTTTCTTCCTAACAGGTTTCACTTCCTATCAGTTTCACTTCCTAACAGTTTCACTTCCCTATCAGTTTCTCTTCCTAACAGTTTCTCTTCCTAAGAAGTTTCACTTCCCTAACAGTTTCACTTCCTATTTTCTTTCCTAAATAAAATGTTTCACTTCCTAATTGTTTCAAAACGAACTTCCTATCAGTTTCTCTTCCTAACAGTTTCACTTCCTAACAGTTTCTCTTCCTATTTCTCTTCCTAACAGTTTCACTTCCTAACAGTTTCACTTCCTAACAGTTTCAAATTTGTTTCACTTCTATCAGTTTCTCTTCCTAACAAAGTTTCTCTTCCTATCAATTTCTTCCTATCAGTTTCTCTTCCTAAATGTTTCTCTTCCTAACAGTTTCACTTTAAAACAGTTTCACTTCCTATCAGTTTCTCTTCCTAACAGTTTCTCTTCCTATTTCTCTTCCTATCAGTTTCTCTTCTAACTTTCTCTTCCTATCAGTTCTCTTCCTATCAGTTTCTCTTCCTAATTTCAAAAACAGTTTCACTAGTTTCACTTCCTTTTCACTTCCTAACGAATTTCTCTTCCTAAGTTTCAAAAAACAGTTTAAACAGTTTCTCTTCCTAAAAACAGTTTCACTTCCTAATTTCTCTTCCTAACAGTTTCAGTTTCTCTTCCTAACAGTTTCACTTCCTAACAGTTTCTCTTTCTAACAGTTTCACTTCCTATCAGTTTTAACAGATTCATTCTATCAGTTTCACTTCCTTTCAAAAGTTCTAACAGTTTTCAAACATTCCTATTTCACTTTTCACTTCCTAAAGTTTCTTTCCTATTTCTCTTCCTAACAGTTTCTCTTCCTATCAGTTTCTCTTCCTATCAGTTTCTCTTCCTATCAGTTTCACTTCCTAACAGTTTCACTTCCTATCAGTTTCACTTCCTAACAGTTTCACTTCCTATCAGTTTCTCTTCCTAACAGTTTCTCTTCCTAACAGTTTCACTTCCTAACAGTTTCTCTTCCTAACAGTTTCTCTTCCTAACAGTTTCTCTTCCTAACAGTTTCACTTCCTAACAGTTTCTCTTCCTAACAGTTTCACTTCCTATCAGTTTCTCTTCCTAACAGTTTCACTTCCTAACAGTTTCTCTTCCTATCAGTTTCTCTTCCTAACAGTTTCTCTTCCTATCAGTTTCTCTTCCTAACAGTTTCTCTTCCTAACAGTTTCTCTTCCTATCAGTTTCTCTTCCTATCAGTTTCTCTTCCTATCAGTTTCTCTTCCTATCAGTTTCACTTCCTATCAGTTTCTCTTCCTAACAGTTTCTCTTCCTATCAGTTTCACTTCCTACTAAAACAGTTTCTCTTCCTAGCAGATGGTTTCAAAGTTTCTCTTCCTAACAGTTTCACTTCCTATCAGTTTCTCTTATATCATTTCTCTTCCTAACAGTTTCTCTTCCTAACGGTTTCTCTTCCTATCAGTTTCTCTTCCTAACACTTTCTCTTCCTAACAGTTTCTCTTCCTAACAGTTTCACTTCCTACAATCAGTTTCTCTTTCTAATGTTTCTCTTCTAACAGTTTCATTCTATCAGTTTCTCTTCCTATCAGTTTCTCTTCCTAACAGTTTCTCTTCCTATCAGTTTCTCTTCCCTAACAGTTTCTCTTCCTAACAGTTTGCTTCCTATCAGTTTCTCTTCCTATCAGTTTCTCTTCCTAACAGTTTCTCTTCCTATCAGTTTCTCTTCCTATCAGTTTCTCTTCCTAACAGTTTCTCTTCCTAACAGTTTCACTTCCTATCAGTTTCTCTTCCTAACAGTTTCACTTCCTATCAGTTTCTCTTCCTATCAGTTTCTCTTCCTAACAGTTTCTCTTCCTAACAGTTTCTCTTCCTATCAGTTTCTCTTCCTAACACTTTCTCTTCCTAACAGTTTCTCTTCCTAACAGTTTCACTTCCTATCAGTTTCTCTTCCTATCAGTTTCTTTCTATCATTTCTCTTCCTAACAGTTTCAATCAGTTTCTCTTCCTATCAGTTTCTTTTAAAGTTTCTCTTCCTATCATTTCTCTTCCTAACAGTTTCATGAGTTTTTTCCTATCAGTTTCTCTTCCCAATAACAGTTTCACTTCCTATCAGTTTCTCTTCTATCAGTTTCTTTCCTAACAGTTTGAAATCAGTTTCTCTTCCTAGTTTCAGATCAGTTTCTCTTCCTATCATTTCTCTTCCTATCAGTTTCTCTTCCAGTTTCTCTTCCTATCAGTTTCTCTTCCTATCAGTTTCTCTTCCTAACAGTTTTTCCTAATGTTCCTCTGTCTCTGTCTTTTTAAATATCTTTTTCTTATTGCTGAAACACCATTAAACTTAACTTACTTCGTTTTCTTTTGGCATTCTATTTTCTCCTATTTCTTTATGCATTCTCTTTCCGCTTTACCAAAATAGATTCTGTCTCTTAACGTGTTTCTTTCTTTCTTTCTTTCTTTCTTTCTTACTTTCTTTCTTTCTTCCTTTCTTCGCTCACATTTATTTCCCAAAAACTATTTTCCCTACATTTGCTTGCATTTATTGCTGAGATTACAAATACAAAACAGCATTAAAAATAAGACACCTGAAGATAAATACATTAAATGGTTTCAAATGCAAATTGTTGACTGCTGGTTAGTTTCGTGGTAAAGCCTGAAGAAGAGTCATATTTTGTTAAATAAAATGTAATTGAAAACGAATAATTCTATTTGGTAGCAGAAATTTGTACAAAGAAAATGTTTTAACAAGATTTATTATTTTATTATCTAAATTCATAATTTAAAATAGTTCGTGTTAACGAATATAAAATATATATAAAATCTAATAAATACATTGTATATATAATTATTTTATATATTTGTCATATATTAAATTATTCACTTTTTAAAACTTTATAGTCAAGTACGAATACTGAAATAACTAAATAAATCAGAGTTAATAAATAAAGATTGGTGTCATTTTTGCGATTGTTCTACCTAACAATTAATGAAATAATATCTCTGTAACAGGAATGTTTACCCGCTGACATCACATCTGTCTTGATACAGATTTTACACTGGGATACTCATGCATCATTGCTATTTCAAGTACTCTTGAGGTTTTATCATGCAATGAGTTTTTAAATACATTTGTTTCATGATTTTTAGAAGCATATTTATAATTATTTGAAACAATTTAATGATAGCAGAAGATGTGTTGAATTTTTTATGAGAAAAAATAATTTCTCTTTGATTGGGACTCATTTGTCAATAAATGATATATTGTAGTAGAGTTTACACACACACACACAAAATATAATCATTTATATATTATCTAAATTATAATGTATTATAAATTTAAATAATTTATAATTTATTATATATTTACATATATTAAATAAATCACTGGTTTTAAAATAAAAATATATTAATAGTAATACCGGATTATAAATATATATTATGTATCATACTATTCTTTCAACACACACACACACACATTTATATATTTATAATGTATTATAAAATTTATATAAAAATATATATATATAAAATATATATATATATATATTTTAAAATATATGTGTGTGTGTGTGTGTGTGTGTGTGTGTGTGTGTGTGTGTATGTGCATATGATATTGCACATTTATGCAATTATAGCAGAATAGAATGCATAATACGGTTGAAAAATGGAAAACAAACTATACAAATAAAATAAATCTTGTGTCTGGCTACATAACTTTGGAGTTTTTGTAGTTTTCAACACATCAATTCCTTTCACTCATATTGACTGAAAACTAAGACCTTCATAACTAGTTTTTACACAGAGAAAATAAAAAAAAAACTTGTAATATCTGGTCATTTTAATTATATAACTATCTTTTACAAAGGAATCTGATATCGAAATGACTCGTTAGGTATATACAAAAAAAAAAAAAAAAAAAAAAATCAGGGATAAGCCGCTTTTTAACTGTATATTCAGTGGCTAAAAAGCCCTGCAAACTTTTGCACACACCTATTATTTTCTGAAACTTTATTTTTAGATATTTAGCATTAGAAATATCGCTTTTTCATAAAGGATAAAAATCAGATAAGTTCAGAAGAAACCTTATGTGTTATTCAGTAAGTAATTGACCGAGAATTATTAAGTGAATCGATAAAACGAGATTTTCTTTATTACGTGTCAGATATCGTGCCAAAACATACTTGATTCAATCTTCAAATTGCAACTCAATAGATGTCAAAGTGATCGAGGCAACAACATCGGACTAGAATGATTTCAACAAATGATTCGTCATCGAGAACATATCAATGACTGTAGTCAATTTACCTAGAAATGATGGATTTTACTAACCAATGCCTACATTCGTGTCTAGTCTTGCTGAGCGTTATTTGTGGTTAGTCTGATTGAGCGTTATGTGTGTCAAATATTGTTGAGCATTATTTGTGGCTAAGCTTTTTGAGCATTGTTCGTGGTTCGTCCTGTTGATCATTATTTTTGGCAAACATGGCAGTATCTGTTTATTTACGGTGTTGACAGTTGCAAGTTTATCTAATGTTTTTCATCGGTGTCTATATCTGTAAAAATAATTGAGGAATATAATGTGAGCGCCTTTTTAAATAATTATTAAGTACTCAGTAATCTTATAAATTTGGGAAAATATTCTCTGTAATTTAGCATTTTATTGAATTTTAGATACTATAGCTTTAAATTTACTATAGTTATCGCACTTAATTTCTGATAATGTCCTATAGCTGTATCGGCACGTTTATATACATACAAAAAATCAAAATTCTTTTAAAAATATTGATATTTGATGATTTGTACTAAACTTTTCCATTTATGATCAGTAAATATAGTTTTTACTTTATAATAATATCAACTTATGGGGTCAAAGTAATGCAGAAATTTAAAAGATTTGAAACTTTATAAACTATCCTAATTAAAATTTAAGAAAATGAAAACAATTCTTCCAAAAATTCATTATTCATCGAAAATTTCTTTTTTTTCTTTACGATAATAGTGTCCTTAATATATCTTATTCGTAAAATCAATTAAAAGTTTTTCTAATTAAA
Source organism: Acanthosepion pharaonis (assembly GCA_903632075.3). Classification (NCBI taxonomy): domain Eukaryota; kingdom Metazoa; phylum Mollusca; class Cephalopoda; order Sepiida; family Sepiidae; genus Acanthosepion; species Acanthosepion pharaonis. The sequence goes on along the minus strand of CAHIKZ030000924.1, from coordinate 530,673 downwards.
TAATGTCGTAGTTTTATTGCATTTTTATTTTACCAAAAAAGAGCAGATTAACGGAAGGAAAACAAGATTTTTAACTAAAATTTCGAACCTTCTTAAAAGGATTAAAAATATGATTTAATAATAAAAAAAATATTTTCGGCTTTCCTCTTAATAATAAAGATTTTGGCGATAAATCTTTGTTTTTATTAAGTTTGGGTTGTTTTTTTCATCATGGTACACTAATTTTTTTAGCAAATCAGTTTAGGTAGCTATTTTAATGTCTTCTTCAACTCTATACTTCTAACGTCTCCACTTAAAACTCTGAACTTTTATTTACTATTCAATTACTTTTACTTTTCTCAATAGGAGTAGATAATTCTTTTGAACATGAATAGAGATTTATCCATTGAATCCTGTTTAGGATTGCGTTTCGAGTTCCTTCTAAAGTCTTTTCCTTATATTTCCCTCTACAGTGAGTGGTTTTTGGGCCTTGTACAGGGTGAATATCATTATAAAAATTCTGCTACCGAGCCACAGTGCTAACACCAAGTACACATGTGAGGTATATTAAAAACTTCTTGTAGCATTGTGAATGGGCGCATACCTTGAAACTTTTGTCAAGATTGACTGTGTACAAATGTTAGAGTCAGAAGTTGGCTGCAAGCAAGTAAAAGCAATATGCGCTACGCGGGTGTCACGTGATGCTCCCTTCCGGTGTTGTCTGCTCAGACATAGGGAAAAAAGCAATCTATTTGCATTTCTTTTGTTTCAATGTGTACTTAATACCAGTCTGCGGATGGATAAGAACACACACACACACACACACACACACACACACACACACACACACACACACGCCGAACATCTATCTATCTATTAAAGGTGAATTCTGATGTTATATGACTTCATACGTTTTGCAATTTTGCTCGATTCCACAGTTATAGAAACAGATATATACACGATGGTTAATATAGACAAAATCCTACGTGCAGATATAATTGAAAACAGATATTAACCTCATTCCAAAAAGAAAGCGCGTATTTGTTTTCAAATTTGGGATATACATATATTTATCGATGAACTTAAATCTATCTCAGTCTGCTCTCATCCAGCCAAACATCTATCTATCTATCTATCTATCTATCTATCTATCTATCTATCTATCTATCTATCTATCTCTACGCTTACCTGAGGCTCCTATTTGTACACTTGACTCGTTTTCTCATCTACCAATCATGAGATGCAAACGTAAAGGTTTTTGTTACTGTTGGAAACTGTTAGCATAAAACTAGAAACTGTTACTATATAACACGCACAGACACGCACTGCTACGACTACTACTACTATACCTATCTTTAAAGTAGCATAACGATTTCATTTTAAAATTTACATTTTCGTTCCCTACTCATATTTTTTATGCAAGACATGACGCCTGAGCTAACTAGCGTTTGTCGGTGTAACCAATCATTCGTCTATCCGTCACCTCCATCTCCGATGGAGTGATTTGCAAATCAATGTCTCGTATTGACTTGATGAATGCGTCGATATCAGAGTCTGGCTGACTAACGATATTTATTGGTCTACTTGATGCCAGTGCGTGTGGGGACAGAAAGAACGTTAAATACACCACAGAGTACCAATATATACAAAGGGAGGCAACTCGTCTGTCTCTTATTTATTTTGCTTCGTGGTTGCTATGCCTGTGCCTACTTCACATTTATAGCTTGTATATATTAAATATTTTTGAAATATGTAGCCGAAAATATTTATTAACATTACTACATTGAAGAAAGAGTTTTTGAAGACTGTATTTTTTCATATTCTCGTATGTTAACGAGTTGTCAGCATTCTTTGTTCCTTATTTCATCTATTCATACTTTGTTAAGAAATTTGCTCTGAAACATATTCTTACAAAGGTTTTTTTTATCTTAGTAATTATATGTCTCGTCCTTTAACTTGAGGAAAAAAGGGGATATGGTTTTATTCTCCACCAATAAATCTTTTGACCATGTTATCCTCAAACATAATAAAGGAAATAGTGCACCAGTAGAAAAATGACAAAAAGATTTCTCCCTCATGACTAATACAGTTCATAACTATGTGTCTATTTGCATAACTACTAATCAAACAATATATATATATATATATATATATATATATATATATATATATATATATATATATATATATGTGTGTGTGTGTGCGTGTGCGTAGCATTATGGTTATCAGCACAATTATGGATCCATTCATTCTTCGTCCAGGTATTAGTTAAATAGCAGTGCAAACTGAGATCTAGCCTTGGTTGTTTAGTAGTCTAAGAAAAGAATTCTGAATTCAAACTCGACGATGACTTCTTGAAGACTTCCTAGCACTCTGTGTACAATTTTCTGTTATCAGTTTTTTCTGAAAAATGTGTTTGTTTCTAAGCAAGCCTTCAGCACTAAAATCGAATAATCAATTTTAAAACTGAACAGTTGGGCCCTCATACGTCGAAACTGACGAGAGTATTCACCAAACACACATACATAGATACATACATATATACATACATATCTACACTTGGGTTTCACATTATTAGTTGCTTCATATTTTATTAATATATATAATTTGGAACTAAAACTTTATTTGTTGAATGATGGCATGATGGCAACATCTATCCGTTATGATGAAAGCGTCGTTGATCTGCGTAGATGTAAAACAACGGTAACTATTTGAAGGAAATGTTCTGAATTTTGAAACTTCAAATTGATATCCATGTTGCCAGTTTGAAACTTTAAAATAAGTCATAAGTCTGATTTGTTTAAAAAAATAAATAAAAAAAAACGAAAAGCAAAACAAAATAAAATAAAATAAAATAAAACTTCAGATCTTGCAAAAGGTACAACAACGCGTAAAATTTTGGAAAGTGTGGAAAGGTTTGCAGAAGATCCTGTAGCAGCCAAATGCAGGTATGATAAAGAAAAGTTGATTTCGTTGATCTCTGTTCCCTCTCATGAGAGAATTTAGGAAAAGAAATCATCTTCACCAATCACTACGAAATCTAGTTGTTAGGAAATGTTCCCAATGAATTGTAGGTTTTATGTTATGATGGGAAAAGAAGAGTGATAAAATATTTTTATATGTTTATAGAATATTTATGAAATGCACTATAATATATATATATACATACATACATATATATATATATATATATATATATATATATGAAGAAATATAGTCTTAAGATGTGCTATATTTATGGGATAAAGTGCTCAATATCAGAGATAGAGCGTGTGTAAATATAAAAGTGAACATAGAAGTCAACACTTATATATATAAGTGTATACTGAGGTTAACACCAAGCGGCGATAGACAGTTTCATGCTTGAACGCAATCTTTAGGCCATGTGTATTTATATATGTTGTAATCAATAATAAATAATGAATAAAAACTTAAAAGACAGCATTACAAAATAGCTACAAATATCCACATTCGGGTCCACAATTATTTCTACTCAATAGCCTCTAGAATAATTTGAAACATAACCGTTACTGCCCAAACAATAACTGTTAGGATAATACAATAAACCTTACTACCCACAATGCACCATTGAACAGCATATTTAAATAGTCGAGACAAAACACAACACACATAGCCTGAAGCTTCAAACAGACTGTCGCCGATTGGCATTGAACTCCACTTTTATATTTACATACGCTCTATCACTGATATTCGCATAAATATAACATATTACAAAACTATATTTTTATCACACACACACACACACACACACACACACACACACACACACACACACACACACACACACACACACAGAGTCTAGCATTGAATATTGTTCTCACATCTGGTCTGGTGCTTCTGCTATTCATTTAAAGATTCTTGATAAAATATAAATGAGAATCTGCAATGTTATTTGTCTTGATCTGGCATCTCGGATCAGTCACTTTCTTACCGCCGTGACGTAGCTTCTCAGTGCCTTTTCTATAAATATTTTCATGGTAATTGTTCTGATGAACTTTTCTTTTTGGTACCTAGACATAATGCATTTAAGCCCAGTACTAAATTGGCGGTAAGATCTCATCATTTTTCAATTGAAATGGTTAGATGTAACCGTAAGTTCTATGCTAACAGTTTTTTTTTCTCTCAGTCTTCTCGATGGTGGAACCCTTTTCAGGCTTCTTACTTTCTAATCAAATTTGATCTTCAAAAATTTAAATGCAATGTCAATCGTTATCTTCTGTCTTTTTAATTCCTATTCTTTTATTGTTCTCCCACCTTTATAATGTTTTCTTTTTCTCATATTCTTTCATACACTGTAAACACTTTGCATCTTAGTAGCTTTATTGCCTTGCTTGAAATGATTAAAAATTCACTATAATATTTATAAATATATTATATGTGTGTGTGTGTGTGCGTGTGTGTTTATTTGAAACTTAATGATTTTATTATATTTTATTATTTTCAGATCTTCCGTGGCATCTTTCGTTTTTCTTATACCACTCGAGTCCCTACTTCTGTGAAATGTTCAGCATGAGTCGAAAGCTGAAAAGACTCGTCATTGTTTTCTTCTTGGCCGGCATTTGCGGTTTCAGCTACTCGTTTTTTAAATTGTACACTTTCCCTGGTATGATTCTTCATGCTGCTATCCCTGGAAACCAGTTCGCCACCCCTAAAGAAGTTCTGGCAGAAGCGAGAACAACAGAGTCTATGTTACCGCACTGCGACCCAAACGACCGCATTGTTAAGTCAGTCAATTGCAAAGCAATTCTCAACATGAATGAGACCGAACTTATTCGCGCTCTGAACGTGATGAAACAAATGAAACCGACTAGTGAGAAAGAACTACTGCGCCAAGTGGCCAACTGCAACGAATTCAAGAAGAAACAGCGCTACATACTTCATTCTTCTCGTGAAGAAATGAAATTCCCTGTGGCATATAGCATACTCTTGTATAAAGACGTTGTCCAGGTGGAAAAGCTCTTGCGGGCAATTTACCGGCCACAGAACTGGTATTGCCTTCATATCGATGCCAAGGCACCGTTCCAGTTGCATTATGCAGTCATACAGTTGGTGTCTTGTTTCAATAACGTTTTCATCGCTTCCAAACTTGAAGAAGTTGTTTATTCTTCATTTTCTCGGCTTCAGGCCGACATCAATTGCATGACTGACTTAATCTCAAGGAACGGAAGTTGGAAATATTTTATAAATTTGCCTAGTCAGGTATATCCGCTCAAGACGAACGCAGAATTGGTTAAGATTCTTAAGATCTACAATGGTGCTAATGATATTGAAGGAATCACAGGGAAACGCATTCTTCCAGAGCGTTTTCAGTACCGGCATTACATCTACTGGTCCAGGAAGGGAGAGACGAGCTATATTAAGCGGACGAGTAAGAGAAAAGCACCTCCCCCACATAAAATCAGCATTGTTAAGGGCAGCGCCTACGGTGTATTTAGCAAAAGCTTTGTACAGTTTGCTTTGTTTGACAAGCGGGCACAGGATCTTCTTAAATGGATGGAGGACATTTCAAGTCCGGACGAATATTTCTGGGCAACTCTGAACCATTTGAAAATCAACATGCAACTAAATACCCCAGGTGGCTACAGAGGTAAGAAATATATTATTCATACATTCAACTATAATTTCATTTAGTTTCAGGATATCACATTACTCTTTATATCTATTAATATTTGTACAATAATGTTCATGAATTATTCAGGTATATATATATTTGGTGTTTGTATTATGTTTCGGCTAATGCAATTTTCGGCTTGCCATTTTTTTTTCTAGATAACAGAATGATCTCATGCACATTTATTGTTTTGTACTAAACTTGGATAAATCTGGCTCAACTCTGAATAGGTGTCGATAGATTATTTTGCATCATTCATCCAAGGTCGAAGGAAATATTTACCTTGGGAATCAGCATTTCTTTGGCCCGGTTTGAACCGAGAAAATGTTACAACTATCCAACCTATACAGTTGTTTTTTTTTCACTTGCTTTTAATACGACTTCAGTTAAATAATAAAACCAAGTGAACAAATTACAAACTATATTTGTAAAAAGAGAAAAAAAAGTAAGATGAGGATACTAGTCTGAACAATGTAGAGAATAATGGCAAGACTTCATCCCAGAATTTGATAAGATAATTACATTTATCATAAAATAAATCACCTTGGCTGTCTGGTTAAGATTTAAATTGGCTCTCTTAGACATTAAATATCGCTACACAGATGAGTGTTTCAAATATCGCAAGTTTTGAATTCAGAGATGTTCTTCTTCTAGACTGGTTGTCAACCAAGACTCTCAGTCTGTCTTGCTATTTAACTTACATCTGGGGAAAACAGATATCCGCAAAAGTGTATTTGTGCTAAAATGAACGCAAAGATGTCGTCTGAAATTAGAATTTAGCATACCGACATCACTTTCCTCGTCGATAACTACTATATACAGTGTAACCCGGATATAAGAGAAACACGAATATAAGAGAGATTTTCTCTGGTCCCAAATTAGAGCCACTTACCTAAACAAAATAGACCAAACCCGGATATAAGAGACTTCTTCTCCGGTACGGACAAATCTCTTATATCCGGTTATATATATATATATATATATATATATATATATATATATATATATATACACGCACGCGCATGCAGAGAAAGAGAGAGAGAGAGACAGAGAGACAGAGACAGAGAGAGACAGAGAGAGAGAGAGAGAGCGATAGTTTTTTTTACCTTAGTCAAAAACTTTGATCAATTATGTCAATAGACATGAATGGTATGTATGTTTCCACACACACACACACACACACACACATATATATATATATATATATATACATGTCAAATATTATATTTTATATCAAACAAAACACGTGCACACATACAAACATATACAGAGATAGAGAGTGCGAGCAAAGGAGAGAGATAAAGAGAGAGAAACAAAGAGAGAGATTAATAAATTCTTTCATATATATCAATTAAGTTTTATGCCAACGATATCTAAATCAAACAATTGTTTCCATTTAAACATGATAAAATCGAGCTGAATGAAAAGAAACAGTTTGATGTTCAACTCTGTTGTTATAAGTCTGTTAAATTTTGAATGCTTATTTTTAGGAGCCACAGTTCCAAACCTATCGGAAGATTATCACGTCATGGAACACTCATCTTTATTTATTTATTATTTAGCCTAATAAAACATACGAAACACCCGTCATAACCCTCTAAATAATATAAAAAGGAAAATCACAAAGAAAACTTTTTTACGAATATTCCGTTTCACCGTTTGTGTTTTAATCTGTACTTTGCGTAGGCAATGATCGTGTACTTTCCATAGGTATTGATCGTGTACTTTGTGTAGATAATGATTGCTTTCTTTCCAAAACTGCAGATGCGCAATTTTATCTAGTTCAGACGTAAGACATATCTCTCAAATAATCCAGTGTGGAGGGCAACAGATGATAAATCGATGATATAATTTCTATTTGTGAATTTTTCTTGACCTTGACCTTGCTAGCGCGTTTCAGTTGTTTCGAATATTGTGTAGCTCTATCGATTCTCCATTTTGCTGCAGTGCCAAAAAAATATTATTTTTGGAGTAAACCTTTTGTGCCCAAATCGCCCGAGCGATGTTGATCGGGTTAACCTTGGTGCTTAAATCACTGAACTTACTTGTCTGTCTGTATTCAGGAAAGCAGTAGATATTTCGCATAAAATAATAAATATCAACACGAATCGTTGGGAAAGCATACTTTAAAGCTATTTGTTTCATTACAGGTCAGTTAAAACACAGACTAATAATTATAAAAAGGGTGTACAAATATCTGTTATCGGCGCGGAATGTCGAATCGTTGAGTCGAGTCCAGATTCTCTTCCCCTCCAGACATGGGATAAATAGTAGGGCAGACTGTACTCTCTAGACCGAGTAGCAGCCTCTGAATTTAAAACAGTCAGGTAGACAACGGAAAATTCTATCCAATATTTCCTAAGAAAACATGGTAATTTGCAGTTTATACAGGAATGGAAACTGTTGATCGTTTATATTCTGAAAGGACATAGGATTATATATATATATATATATATATATATATATATATATATATATATATATATATATAATTTAAATAATATATATATATATATATATATATATATATATATATATATATATATATATATAATTAATTAAATAATTAAGAAAGAGAGACAATATTAAGGTTCCATGACTATAATTTATTTACCAAGAAAATATATTTTTCCTGGTTCATCAGGTTACATCTCTAGTTACAAAGCTTTTGTAACTAGAGATGTGGCCTGATGAACCAAAAACAAATGTATTTTCCGGAGAAATAAATTATAGTCATGGAGCCTTAAGGTTGTCTCTTATAATTATTTAATATTTGCTCTGGCGCTACATTATATATATATATATATATATATATATATATATATATATATATATATATATATAATTGGTTTAAAATATGTTTTTTTCGCTACACAGTTCTAACCATGTTTCAAAAGTGGAAGCTAAAAGCTCCGATTTTAATTTTGTAATTAAATTAAAGACATAAGTTCCATTTCATCCTCAAGCGAATTTTGGAGTAACTTTTAAAATTACTGGGTTTTAAAGACACAGCAAAAATCATAATTCACGTTTCCAAGGATACATAGAAATCCACTTCAACCAGACAAGGGGTGTCTGCGTGTTCATTATAGCTTTATTTTGATGTATCCGTTATTAGTTACTTTTTGGTACTTTAGTTAGTTATAATTCTTTTTATTTAACTACAATTTTAAATACAACTTTAAAATATTTTCACTGTTTATTTTTAATAGACTATATTTCTCTTTAAAAGAATATTAATGCTCTGTAAATTCTTTTTAAAAGAATATTTCTGTAATTTCTTTTTAAAAGAATATTAATGCTCTGTAAATTTACATTGAGCACTATTTTGTAAAAATAAAAATATCTATAAGAACACAGGATTATATATCTTACTGTTCTTTCTTTTTATTTATACACACACACACACACACACACACACACACACACACACACACACACACACACACACACACATATATATATATGTATGTATGTATATATATATTTAATTATTATTTAATTTATATATATATAATCGTAAAGTGTGCAAAAAACTGTTAGAATAGAAGTGGCGGTTGCATCTATCTAGTTTGAAAGTAAAACGGTGAGACCTAGTTGACAATCATGTAGTCGGGACATGAGGGAAAAACTCATTAGAGCAGTTGCCGTGAACATATTTGTAGAACATACAGAGGGAAGCTATGCCACATCGATGAGAAAGTGAATGGAGATGAGATGCCTGATCAGGATCGCTTATATAACAGACCCTTCTCTAGATTTTGTCAAGAATCTCAAGATGTACAGCAGGAGCACCAGACCATATATGACAACAATATTCAATGCACAGACGAATGGTAGATTTATAAATGTGTAAGATGGGTTCTGATGAGAAAATGTTTTCGGCATGACAGCGAACCAAATTTCCTTGCAGTATACATAGCATTTGATTTGATATAATCGCTTCACTTCATGTTAGTGGAAAACGTGAGGCCAAGAAGGCATAGAGTGTTACTTTCCTGTAGTTTAGCATCAGCCATGTTGATGGCAGACAGAAAAGTTTCTCTGTGGTGATTAAATGAAAGCAGTTTTGCTTTGAAATCGTTAAAACTTGTAAGCCATTTTCTGTTCTAGTTAATCACTGATTGGAAGCCCTCTTCAAGAACAGTTGCCAGGTTTACTTTGTCGGGTCTGTTAGATTTGCTATTAAGGCAGGAGTAAATAGTTGTGTCATCTGCATAAATATTTAATTGGAACTGATGACCTTGAGGAGATCATTGATAAGGACCTGAAACAGTGTAGGTCCAAGGATAAAGCCCTGAGGCCCCTGCGTTAGTATGAAAATATCTGGAAGCGTGTTCGTTAAACACGACCTTTATTACTAGATTTGTTAGGAACAATTGGATTAAGTGACACCGTAGCCCTTGAGCTTGTGGCGAAGGCCATCATGCCAAAACCTGTCGAACGCCTTCGAGTTATTTAGAGCCAAAGCACGAGTTTTGATATTCTTATCTAAAGCTTGATAGACAATTTCAGTGATGTCTGTTAACACGTCGGCAGTACACCTGGCGAAACGGAAGCCAAATTGCTTGTCTGAAAAAGAAAAGAGGGTGAGACTAACATGACGATAACAGTCAGATGGTTCCCCAGAGTTCTTAAAAACAGGAACTACAAAGGAGGGCATCCAATAGGTTGGAAATCAGCGAAGCATTTGTTGTAACGTTTGGAGAGGATAAAAGGATGTGTGCATAGCGGTTATCAGCCTGGAAAGTGGAATTAGCGTGTCGTGTTTAAATTCTAATTGTGGCTTTTGCTTTAGCTTTCACCCAAATACCCCCCGAAATACCTTTCTACTGTTACTTACAAAATCTCAATCCATGAAGGCGTTGAGCCCACCAGGTCCACCTTATTCCTTCAGCTCTCACAGTCTTGGCAAAACATTGGAACATCCTCCAGATTTATCTACTGGAGATCCTGGTGGACGACGTCCTTCCAACGGCTGCGTGGTCTGCCGCAAGGTCGTCTCCAGTCTGCATATGGCGGATCGAATTGGTAAATTACTTTAGTGAGGTAGTTATCAGATCTTTCCAGGACTTGGCCGAACCAGTGAATACGGCACTGAGCGATAGTGTGGGAAATGCTGGGTGGGTGGTCCTCCGGCGGAACTCTTCATTTCACATAAGTTCAGACCATATCTTTTTTCTCCTCCTCCTATCTAGGAGTTAATACCAGGGAAGTTAATGTGCTCCCTAGATTTGTTTGACAACCAGTCTAGGAGAATAACACTCAATTCAAAACCAGCTGAGGAAATTCTATACCGTACAAAATCTACCTGTTACGGAATCCATTGTTGCTTAACATATTACAATGTTATCCCCTGTATATAATATCGTTGCGTCAGAGTAATTAAGTAAGCGAATTGATATCTAATCAATACAAAGATTATTTTCTGTATCTTATATTCACCTAATCTAACTTACATCTATTTTCTATTATTCGATTCTGATTCTTTTTATTTATTTTTTTTTAAATGTTGAAAGTTAGTCTTTTACTCATTTTTCAGGACCTTTTTGATTAGAAATGTTTTAAATACTGGGATCATTTTTACTGACACATGCCACTTTTTGCCCTTGTATTGCCATCCATTTTCACAACCTCGTTAATATGTTACTCGCTGCATTGCCCTACTTTTCTTGCCTTCACTATGTACTGTGAGTATTAGATTCACCAGATCCTCTTTCCTCATTATGTGTCGCAGAAATTTCAACTCTCTCTGATTGTAAACATAAGTTTTCTTATAGTTTCTATTTATTAAAGACTTCTTCATTGCGCACATGTTCTGTTCATGATATTCATAGCATTCTTCAGGTACGTAGAACCACAACGTTGTCATGTCATTTCTCTTGTTCATCTGTGGGGAAATTATCCAACATTCATTTCATATAAGAAATTAAATATTACATAGCATATAACTTTTTTTTACATGTTTCTAACGATATTTTTCGATATGTTTTAATATTTTGCTAAGTTTCTGGAAAGCGACTTTAAATTTCTGTGTCACATTTAGCGTTGGTTGATAATTAAATTTCTGTACTTTCTTGATTTTGAAGTCCCAATACATAGCTCATATATTTCCTTCTGATGTTCTTCTTTCTTTTCGGTATTACCTTTTGTTTTAAGTGTTCTTTCAGTTTAATTTCTGAGTTTGCTATTAGCACAGTGTCTTCTATGAATTAAGAAAAACACTGTTCACTGAGTATCCAATTCTTGTATAGGACAACTAAATTAATCTTATTCTAAGATATTAGTATTATGATCACAGAAAAGGCAAATAAAGAAAGAATCAGGGTCTCCTGGGTCAGGTCATCACCCCAACCACTTCCGCGTAATTTGACGTCACGCTGGTTAGCGAGTTTGAATACATAAAACCTGAGTCTGTTTATGATCTATTTGGGAAACGATAAATGCTTCTAATTGCTAGATAGTATTCAATTAAAGGGATTCTACTTTTTCTCTGTATATTTTGATCTCTATTACTGTTGCTTTTAATTGCTTTTGAGACGCTTTTGATAGCAGCGTGTATTTTTGTGTTCATGAACCGAGTGGGATGATTGTACGTGAAAAATGTTTTCATCGAAAGTGACGAGATTCATTCCAAAGGTGATTATGCGACTTTTTATAGTAGATTTGGTTTGGTTTGGTTTTTGTTTTACGTCATATCAACCTCAATAGGTTATTTAATGCCGACAAAATTTTTATTGCTGGCAATATATTTTTCTTCAAAAGTCTGTTTCTGGGAATATTTTTCCATGAAGAAATCTATAGCTGGTCATATTTTTTTTCAAAGAATTTATGACTGTTTGTATTGCTGGTATTATTTTTTTTAAGTATTGCTGATCATAATTTTTCCTTAAAAAATTATTTCTGATATTAAAACCTATTTTTATACAAGTTTGGGTGTTAACTATTTGCCCATAGCTTGGACCCTAACAAGTGCTACCACCCCGGGTCAGGGTGGACCTGAGAACACCAGTAATTAAGAGGTGGTTCCACGCTCCTCAAAATTTGATCAGAGGCCTTGCTGTTGGACGTAGTTTATTGTCTTACCCAGGACGCCGATGTAGTTTATCGTCATACCCAGGACGTTTTTATAGTAGAGTTGTGCAAACTACAGCACCGAATGATTTTATGTGGACAGCAAAAGCATAACACTTAATTTTTATCAATGTTCATTAAGAACTATTCGTTTTTTTGTTACATGTTGCATAAAACAGGAACAAAGAGAATAAAGAAGGAAATTATATATATTTAATAGCGAAGCCTAGTTCTCAGGAAACTCACTTCCTACAAAATCAGCGTATCGCGTTATGTACTACCACAAGCACCTGGATCATGGCGTCCCACACTGTACCGATATTAATGCCCAATCATTGGCACAGTGCAAACTGATGTAGGGATTTAGGTGCTTGTTGTGTACTCAAACTGGAGATAAACATATGACATCATCTCTACGTTTCGCTAGTTATATCTCACGAGATTTATCAAGAATTTCTTATTATTGTAAAAAAAACATTTCTCATCGGCACAAATCTCATTATTAAGAATAAATGTATTAAATATTAAGCTAGTTTTTCACACATTTGTGCAGTCTGTTCATAAAATGTGCAAATAAATGTACAAATAACATGAACGTGTCTGATTGTTATTCATAATGTCGTTGTGAAGCTTGTGTTGTTGCGATGCAACCCACTTTACACTGGGTTGACAATGATGCAACCTACCATAAAAAAATGTTTGCCTAACCATTTTACAGCGTATCGAGCCTTTCATAATGGCGGCAAAGTGGTTTTAGCGGGTAACTGAAACTCGATATAAACGGCGAAAACTCTACGCTGGATACAAACAATTGAAATCAGGGAATTTTAGGATTTCATAAACAGGTTTTAACTAGAGGAAAACTTTAGGATAAGTATCCTGGAGTAAAAGAAACTTTCTATACCCAGAAGAAATCTGGTTCAGTGCAATTTTTTGAATGACATCAACAGAGTATTATACGAAACGTTTGCTTTCATTCGCTCGTGTATTTAGATCTCATGCTTTTCTTTGTTTGAATACATCTAGAAAGCATTAGACGTATAATTTGCGGCCACTGAATTTAGAATTCCTGTTGGACGAGTGTAACTTCTGGGCCCAATGAATACTCATAGTATGGAGGGGACTGGCGATATTTAAGATTAGCATTAGGTGGTGGGGCGTTTGAAATTTAGTATTAGGTCATTTGCATTGGAATTCAGGAAATGACTCAATCAATGTAAGGCAGCTATGAAAATGATATTAGAAAATCAGCTACAGAATGTCAGCCGGAGAAGTGTGGCTGGGGCTAGAGATGAAATGCTCCCCTTGCTTATTAAGAAGAGCCAGAATCTGGTAGTTAGGCATAAGTTTTAAAAAATATCTCTAGAGGCGAAGTATATGTCGAATTTGCTCAAAAGAAATATTGAACGACAACGTGACGGTGTCATATTACTGGATGAATTAAAACTACTGATAAAGGAATATTTATAACAATCCCTTTGCTGGTAATGATCTACATCAGGCTGGCCCAGTGGAGTATTTCTCGACACTTTATCAATTGCTGTCATTTTTGGCAGCATGAGAAAACGAGTAATTAAATAAATATAAAGAATGAATTCAATATGCTTTATCACTTTTGGAATATTAGTAAGTTGTCGGAATCAACACCACCATCACCGCTAATAATAATAAGTATAATACTAGTTATTATTATTATTATCATCATCATAAATCGTAGTAGTAACCGAAGTAAGTATAATACTAGTTACTTCAGTTACTACTACGATTTATGATAGTATAATAATGATGACATCATTATTATCATTTATGATAATGATAATAGTAATGACATCAATCAATTTTCGATTTCTGCTAATTAATTCCTATTTCGCAATTTTTTTTATAACTAACTTGTTTTTACATAAGAGAAAGTAGGCTACCGTAGGAAGGGATTTTTTTCAAATATTCTCTCCCAATACTATTACTCGATATTTTATACGAAAATGGCCTGCTGATATTATTAATCGGTGATTTCGAACTTTTTCCTCACATCCGGTTTATTTTCTCCTTTACATGCATTTACCATTTTTTTCCATGTCTTCAATTACATCAACGGACGTGAAAGTTAATGGTCGATAAAATCGCAGTAGTTAAGCATGTTGGTCTGTCATAAGATTAATATTTGACTCCTCCTTTATTCTGATTTGACAATCGCTCCGCCTCCTTTTCTATCATCCCATTTGAGGAATTTAACTGCAATAATATTAATTAGTTTTTTAGCATTGCATACTGACCGAAATAGCCATTGTACAGTCACGCTCACGTCAGCTGTTCAAGTTTATATGACCTTGAACTTACCTTTTTTAATAACAGTACAGTCGTTGCCATTTACTAAACTTAGTTTCGTTTGACAAATTTTACACATGCATGAGACACAGAGTGAGGATTGAACTCGATATTCAAAATATAAAAATAAATAAATTCCATTATAGTTCCGGTATATATATATATATATATATATATATATATATATATATATATACCTACAGTGTATCTAAGCAATAGCTCTTCGTTAATATTTTTGATTAAAGCGTACATCAAACAAAGAAAGGGTATTTTGAAAATATAAAAATGTTTAATCGAGCGCGTAAATTTAAAAAAAAATTAATTAATTTTGTAATAATAATAATAACTGCAACAACAACAGACATCTATAATAACAATTTTTGCTTCCAACAATTAGACATTGGCAATGGTTAAATGAATGGCCGAAAGTGCTCGATCAAAATCAATTGAACAACTCTTAAGTTCATTTGTCAGAGAAACAAGAAAATCCAATTCAACATATTTAAAAGTATTACTTACATGTAGCTATTAATTAAATATGTAATAATATTATATATATAAATGTTTGTATGTGTGTACGCATATACAAGTATTTGTATAATCTCACAAGTACACAAACGCATAAGCATCGCATAAGCATCAGACATCGCTATACTGTATATCTGTACATGCATAAACCTGTATGCATTACAATATATATGAATAAATTCTCTCACTCCTCTCTCTTTATATATAGATCTCTCTCTCTTTTTCTCTCTCTCTCTCTCTATATATATATATATATATATATATATATATATATATAGATAGATAGATAGATACAGGTCCAATGGGTAAATTGTCGCCATTTTATGTTATTAATTTCGCGTGTGCGCGTGTTGTCTGTTTTTGATGACCCAATTCAGTCCGTCCGTCAGAAATTTGGAAAAGGCATCCTGTACTCCTTGGTATTCGCGCCGGAAGCACCAATATGAACATTTCAGAGTGTTTAGGTGTCAGTCTGTGGGCAGTACAGCGAATTCGGAAAGAGTTGGATGAGTCTAATGGTGGCAGGGCACCTCGGGTAAACTCGCTCTGGTCGTTCTGAAAACAAAAGAACACCCGAATTTGTTGTTGAGGGCCACAGACTCAACACAGAGGTCTACCTCGACTGCATTGAAAAAGTAGTGCTGCCCTGGGTGAAGAAGTTGGCTGGTGGAAGATATATAGAGTGTAATATATATTTTTAAATAAAAATCCACATTTCAACCAAAAACGTTTGCGGTTTATCTTTTTAAAATATACTTTTCTCTCGTTTGAACAACTTTTTCTCTCGTTTGAACAACTATAACCTCTTCCATATATATATATATATATATATATATATGGAAGAGGTTATAGTTGTTCAAACGAGAGAAAAAGTATTTTTTAAAAGATAAACCGCAAACGTTTTTGGTTGAAATGTGGATTTTTATTTAAAAATATATATTACACTCTATTTTACCCGTGTTTGCTAAACGTGTTTCTGGTTTCGCGAGCTTCTTCAAGCAAAATTTCGTGACCGTTATATACAAATACAAGAAAAAAATAAATTTAAACCGGCACTAAATAGATCAGGACCCCCCCCAAAAAAAAAAAAAATAAAAAAAAACATACACACATAATGACCAAATTCAGTAGTCGATTCTGTTATGCTGACATAGAAGATTGCTATGAGACAATAACAGTCACGACACAGAGAACCAACTTTCCTTCCGGTAGAAGAAGCTATTGATTCAATGTAGTTGTTCCACCTCAGGTCAGTAGAAAACGTGAGACCAAGAAGGCGCAGAGAGACGCTCTCGTGGAGATGGGCATCAGCCATGCTGATAGGAGGCAGGGAGTGTTCTCTATGGTAGGTAAATGAGAGCAATTTCATTTTGGAGGCACTAAAGTTTACAAGCCATTTCCTGTCCCTGTCAACCACAGATTGGAGGTCCTTTTCGAGACCAGCAGCCAGGTTAGCTTTTTCATCAATGCCGGATTTACTGTTGAGACAGGAATAAATGGTAGTGTCGTCTGTGTAGATGCCTACATGGGATCTTATGACATCAGAAAGATCGTTTATGAAGATCAAAACAGTGTAGGACGCAGGATAGAGCCTTGGGGAAAACCAGCATTCGTATGAAAGGAACTGGAGAAAAACCCGTTTAAGGCGACCTTCATTTCACGGTTTGAGAGTAATTATTGTATTAAATCAAATAATCATCCTGTAATACCGTATCAATGAAGCTTACGAAGAAGGCCAGCATGCCAAACCCTATCAAACGCCTACTCTAGCTTCGCCATTATTATCAAGAGCTTGGTATACAAATTCAGTTATGGTCGTGAACACGTCAGCGGTAGACCGGGCAAAGAGGAAACCATATTGTTTGTCAGAGAGAAGATCATGAGATATAAGGTGCTTAACCACTTCGGCGATGATTAAAGCCTCGAAGACTTTCCCGAAGAGTGGTAGGAGACTGATTGGACGGTAGTTAGATGGGTCAGAAGGGTCTCTAGAGTTCTTAAAAACAGAGACAACAGATGAGGACTTCCTACAGGCTGGAAAGCAAGAGTCAGCGAAGTAATAGTTATATAGTTTAGAGAGAACTGGAGTCAGCTCAGGAGTACATTTCTTTAGGACTACGGCTGGTATCCAGTAACCACCACTTGCCTTATGAAAGTCTAATTTAGAGATGATGTCCAAAATCATCGACTGGGTTATGCGTATCTCACTCAATAGAGCCTAAGTTCTAGGGGGAAAATCAGATGTGAGTACTCCAGATGAGTCTAGTGTTGAATTGGATGAGAATTTTCGAGAAAAGCATCCAGCCTTAGCAGCTGAGGAAGTTAGGATCTCAAATTGATTGAATAGTGGAGGTATTGTGGATTTGCTGTTGTTCAGCACACTTTTGCAGACCCGCTAATAGTCTTTTGAACCAAACTCGCGAGATGCAATACGTTGTTTCATTCTATCAGCAAATAGTAACTTTGCTTCAATGAGGACACGCTTACTCTCATTACGAGCAGAGACAAAGAGACGTCTGTTACAATCAAACATATCGCTTCGGTACAGATGGAAGAAGTGATTCCTATGGGCTATAGCAGCTGAAAACAAGGAGATGAGCACGATTTAACTTCTTGCTTGGATGAAAACCTCGATGCCAGCTTTTACCCAGGAGGAAACCTCAGATGCACATTTTTGAACGGGGTGATTAAAAACCACATTCCAGGGGACATCGCGAAGAAAATCACGGAATGAGTCCCAATCCGCTCGTTGATAACAGAAAGATATTCTGTTAGAAGGAGGTTCTTGGCTGGAGGTAGGAGTAGAAGGAGATATTAGCAGACACTACGGCAAGATCAGAGTTGCCAAGAGGGTAGAGCTGCGTAAGAATCAGGAATGGAGGTGAAATACAGATCGAGAAGAGAAGCGTTACCATCAGGATTACTGGGGAAACGTATAGGAAAGTCAACCAATTGTGTGAAGGACTGAGTGATTGAAAAGTTAAGAGTTTGTATGCCAGCGAGGTCAGTTACAAAGTGTTTAAGCCACATGGTATGGTGGCCGTTAAAGTCACCGAACACGAATATGTTTGCAAACGGATGTAGAGAAATGGCCTTGTCTATATTATTGGAAATGCTATCGAGTACACCGCAGTCTTGAGAGGAAGGGGAACGTTAGAGAAAGAATAGATAGCTTACTGAATTGAGGAGAGATAGACGGAAACATATACGAATGGTCTGGAGTTTCAAGAGAGAGTTCCCTAGCCTGCGGAAGATGATCGCGTGTATAAACTCCAAGGCCATGCATGTAGATTTTAGAGTCCTTTCTAAGGAAGGTAGCCAGGAATCGAGAAATCAGAGGGGATTGACGACAAGGCCAGTCTCGAAGAGAGCTAGTATATCAGGAGACTTTTCAAAGAGGAATGATTCCACACTTCAGAAGTTGGTACGAATTCCACGGATGTTGGAAAAGGGAATGTTAAAGAGTTTAGGTGATTTTTTTGAGCTGGTTATGGTTTATGTTTTTTTTTATTGTTTAAGGTCATGTTGAGTTACGTTGGTAAGGAAAAAGGCTTAAAGTAGTAGTAGCAGACGGTCATCGTATGCGACATGGACAGAAAGGAACAGGCGTAGACTGCAACATAATGAGACCTTAGGTTTGCCCAACGGAGGTGCGTTCAGATAGCCTTCCATGCGCGACATGGCACTACAAGAACCCCGATATTATGCAACTGTTGTTCAGAACAGCTTCTCAAGGGGCTATGTAAGAGTTGGGGTTCCTAACTACAAGCCGGGAACAGCAACCAGAAAACTGTCAACCCGGTACCCTCAGTATGAAGAGACGTTGCTACAAATCGCACACATCACAAGAGATACACGACAGCATCTTTACAGAAGCCAGAGAAAAGGAAAAGGTCCAGGTGCCCCTTCCTAAACAGGAAACAAGGGATGTTCCTCTACTCCTGTTTAAGAGAAGGGGGAAGAGTATTGACTGGGCGATAAGAATGCCTATCTACTCCTATTACACACACACACACACACACACACATACTTTCTCTCTCTCTTTCACACACACACACACACACACACACACACAAAAAGAAAGAAAGAAAGAAACAACAAAAAACAAAAATACACATAACATACAAGAAGTCCATGAGCAACGTGCGTGGCTCTAAGAATTGAAGCTGAAATATAAAGTTTCAACTTAGTTTATGTGCCAACATGCACTTCTTGTTGAAACACTCTACGACTGTGAGCCAGGAATTAAAATAACATTCAATACTTGCATGAACCAGAAAAAATTCGAAGTAATATTCAAACAAAGTTTTCAAAAAAGGGGGTAGACTAAATTCACTTCAATTAAAAAAGAAAACAATATTATATATATATACTATTGTCTGCACATTCTATATACCTATGTGAAGCATTTGAAAATGACACATAAAAATCATATATTATATATAACTGTGCAGAATCGTTCAAACTATTGCTCAAATCCTAGGCAACCTAATGCCTTAGATTTGATTACTTTCAGATATGAAACGAAGAAAAAAAATTAACCAGTGGTCAGCAAGTCTTTATCTCAGACTATCAATGAATATACCAGACTTGTAAAGAACTGAAGACGGGTTTATCTTGAGCTGTTGGTTTATAATTTATGATAATCTCGTAAAAATATTTTTTTAATACTTTTATTAAATGATTAATTTGACATGTACAAAATTTACTTTGAAGATAAATCGATATCGATCTCTTTCTTCTTTATTTTTCTATCCTTCATTCTCTTCCCCTTCTTTATACGCACACACTCTCTCTCTCTCTCTCTCTCTCTCTCTCACACACACACACACACACACATATATATAAGATAAAATATAGTTTTTAGAGATGCTATATGAATTAAAGTACTCGATATCAGGGATAGAGCGTATGTAAATATAAAAGTGGACATTGATCTCAACACTCAGCGGCTTAAATACAATCGTCAGGTTCAGGTTTAAGCATGAAACAGACTGTCACCGCTGGTTGACCTGACCTCTCTCTCTCTCTCTCTCTCTATATATATATATATATATATATATATATACACAAACACACACACACATGTATATATATAATGTTTATATATTTGTGTGTTTGTGTGTGCGTATGTTTGTGTAACACAGTATGCCGGTATCGATTATTTTTATTTAAGTTTGGTACAAGGCTACGTTTGGAAATTTATGTATACTTATATAAAGATCGAAGTTATGAGAATAAGAGAGAAAGAGAAAGGAGATTATATATTTAATAGATACAGCTAGATTGTATATAAAGATATTTAACTGCTATCTGGCAAGATCAAATATGGTACTTCATTGTGAAGGGTACCTAGCAAAAGATTCAATGTCGTAAGGTGTTTCATCCAGAAATTGTTCGGTTCGGTTAGCTATTGTCGATGACACCACTCCTCTGAGTTGAATGAATGTTGGATCATTGGACACTAAAATTCAATTAATTATTACTGGCTTTAACTTTTCAAAGTGGAATAAGGCATACACATTTACCTAAACATACATAGTCTGTAGAATAAGCTCAAATAAAAAGTATTAATAAATTACCGTTTAAATTTGTTTACCGGTATATTACATTACTCTCTCTTGTTTTCAAAATCTTCGCAATGATTTTTAGAGGAACATTAGAATAGGTTATTGCAGATCAGCTCACTGAGAGCCAGGATGAGTTTAGAATAAAGTGTAGCATAATGTTCATGGATTTAGAGCAAAAGAAAGGGTTATATGTCACGTTGTCGACATGCAAAAACGCATTCGACTCCGTAGTATTTGCAAAATCATAAGCAAGTTTACTTGCCCACCCAAATTCGTCAATATAATTATCTCATTGCACAAGTAATTGATTGACTAAGTCAGAATCCTCATCGACCTTGCAAACTCTTTCCCAATCGCAAAAGTGTGAAACAAGGTTGCATTGTTGCTCCAGTGCTACTCTCAATATTATTCAGTACGATATTGACACAGATCAGGGGAGGATGAATGATGACGAAAATGTGCTTATCCGCACACTTCCAAATGAAAAGCATTTCAATTTAAAAGGACCCCAGGCCCACATTAAGGCTATACAATTTAACGGTTCGCAGTTGATATATCTTTATTTGCTCAGAGTCAATCCTACAAAAGGAGACAATCTGCTTTGCAAAGGTCATCAAAATCTTAGATTTGGAAATCAGTCTGAAAGAAACTGCAATTCGCCAATGGTGCCACTTTCTTTCCCTATCTAAGATGAATGCGTTTCAGGATTTTACCTACTTGGGATATTTCATACCTGTAAAGACCAAGCAAGACAAAGACGTTGATAACAGATTAGCAAAAGCAACTCAAGCTTTTGATTGAGTATGAAAGCAGGTCTGAATCAGAACTTAAAAGACTCTAGAATGAGGTCATGTTGTTCACTTTGCTCAGTGACGCCGGAACTTAGGTTATCCAATGCCACCTTGACAATTTTGGCAAATTGCCTTCATACTATTCTCAAAAACACAAACATCTTCAAGATTATCAGCGCATTCTGCACTGAGATAATGCTGTAAATAAATGAATAAATAAAATGAGAAGTAGATGCTTCTGGAAAAAAAAACTTTCTTGGTCTTCCTTATGTATGCAACTGCTGACTTAGCGTTAAGGAGAATAAAAACTTCTGATCAACACACTTGCTCTTGCATCAGCCGTGGAAAAAAAACTGTATCGTATAGGTCTTGCCAATCACTGCCAACCCTGCAGTAAATAGACTTCTCATTCTCGATGTTATGCCACACACACAGACACACAGACACACACACACACACACACACATATATATATATATATGTGTGTGTGTATGACGCATTTAACTGAGTAGCAAAAGTTTTAGATTGTCACACATTTTTCTGTAAGGCTCCAATCATAAGATTTAACATCGCATAGTGGTCATTCAAAAATTGATTGCATCAGTTGGCTATTACCACATGCATAAAGGTATGCTTCTGACACTATAAATGAACAAAGAACTATCATATTAATGTTGCTTTCAAAGCAAATGATGGGAAAAAGAACATTTTCAAGGCAATTTGTGAGCACAGACTTGTAATTTTCGGATTGCCAGGGTAGCAAGTAAACATTTAAAGTTCTGGATAAGAATATAGACTTATTCTATAAATAAGATATTTACTTACTCATTTTTTAAACTCCGTAATTCGCCAACCATCCCTCTAACTACTATTATTTGTTTCTTTTATTTTCTTATTCGTTTCTACAATTTTCATATGAAAAGAAAATTTAGTAAGCTTACTTTGAAGTTGGTCTAAACATTATATCAGGTCGAAAGTACTGACCTCTTCATTCAATACTGAACAGTAAGTTTCTGCTCTCTTGGCTGGCAGCGAGCGATTGTAATGAGGTGTCGTCTGCCACTGGGAATGGTGTAAATTGAGACATATTACTTTCTTATTGTTGTTGAGATAGCTGGCAGCGAACAGCTATCTCATGCCAAGAGTTGCTGACGCCGTATCATCCGGTTGGCTCATCTTTGATAGCGATCCGATTCTCTTAGGCATTTGCAGGCACTTCTTCACAAATCGAATAAATGAAAACAATGTAAACTTCTTTCATTCTTAGACAACAAGAAGGAAATTAGCACACAAGAAAATATAAGGTGTTCGTCTTCAGTATAAACAAATTGATTAGTCGTATTGATTAGTCGTCAGTTTTTGGTTTGACTGTTTATATTTGATGTAATTCTTAATGATATATATATTTTTATACGTAAATTTAAATGGAAATACCCCCAAATTAGAGAGAGCAATGCGCTGGATGGTTTTGACTTCCCTCACTTTTAGAAATGGGCTTCGCTACTGACGTATATGTGAGATAATTGGTAAAGAAGTAGTATAACTGTGATAGCTATGAATATGATGATTTAACTCAGTTTAACAGCGGAATGATTGTTTGAGCTTATAAGATGACGCACTCTGTATCTAATATCTGGCACATATTTTATTTCTATCGATTCCAGTATAAGCAAGGAAGGTTTATTAGTCTTTATTATTCTATGACTCCTATTGCTCCATTGGTTTCTCACGCTGATCTTACAATAACAAATTAAATATCAAAACAATAACAAATTAAATATTTTTGCTGTTAGGGAAAATGAACGAAGTTATGCGGTTATAATATTCATTCAGGTAAATGTTACATTAATTGATTATAATATTTTTTATGTATAGATATTTTAAGTAAAAACAAGAACATTTGGAGGCTGTCGTGTTAAACATAATATAAATCCTGAGTTTTTATTTTGCATACTCATGTGGCACCATGCATACCTGACGAGCTGAGAGAAATATTCATAGATATATGATTTGTTTTTTACGGTTTATCAACCATTTAATAATTATTTAAGGCCCCAAAAATATTTTGGGTTTTAAGAATAATTCTTTCTTTACATTCAAGCGATCTGGGAGAAAGAAAGAGAAAACGAAGAAGAAAGAAAGAAAAAATAATACGAAAACAGGTCATAGGCACACACACGCACGGCTGACAGATAACAGGTATCGAAAAATATTCAGGTCAAGCATCTGACCGATTTCCGCGGATCCGCGAAAAATGGAAGTGTGTTATCAATTGGTTGTCACCCAGAGGAAAAGAAGAAACGAAGTTTAGGGACAATGAAAATATTGATAAGTAACAAGTGGGAGAGTGTGTCATTGGAATGATAGTAAAGGTCTAAGTGGGTGGGGAAGTGTATCTAAGGATATGAAGACAAACCATTAATACGAAAACACAGACAGTCTTCAGAATTAGAAAAAGGCCACACAAGGTGGTCACTGGCAAATTTTTTTTGAGATAATAAAGATTTTTATTATCAGACCTTCGAGCGGAGGGAAAATGAAATATTTTTATTCCGTTTCAGAAACGCCAACGAGTCTAAGAAATTCCTTTCTTAGATCATATCCAATTAGCGATAAACTGCTTGACAAATACCACGTGTTAAAAAGCCGAAGGTGTCATCTCAGTCGCTCATGATAAGGGCGATTTAAATTAATATTTTTGTTTTTTAAGCAAGGTATTTATTTCCCAAAACAAAGCCACGGATTGTCCACGCCCGACTAAAGACGTCATTGGCTAAATAAGATCACATGACACACGAAGGAGGAGGAAAGATACCTGACCAGGACCTCATTGGCCGAGAGCGGTCACGTGACGCACGAGGAGAATCGGTCGACGCCCCTGTCAGGAGTGTAAGTGTAAGGAGCCGATACGAATAAGCGAGGAAGCTGGTACACGCCCCTCAGAGGCACAGTAAGGGAGTGGGAGTGAGAGTGAGTTACCGAAAATGGAAAAGAATGAAAAATCCCTAACCAGAAATAAGAAGGGTGGATACGTATTAAGAATTATCGAAGAACCCCTGGCGCCGACAGACCCACCCCAGTTTTGACGGCGTCAATAAAAACGAGACCCCAACCAACAGAAATCAGTTCAGTTCAGTTTGTTCGACCCAAGCCGGAGAGAAGAAATCAGATTGAGCTGCGGACCCTGGCGAGGAGTTTTGAACCTTGGACGACAAGCAGAGATGAGCGCCCAGTGTTGAAACCGCGTCAAGATAGCTGACCAAGATTCACGCACACTTCTGGACTCTTCTTCAACCAAGAACAAGTAGTTTGAAGAGCGACTTAGAATCAAGACCACAGAAATAAGTTTTTTTCGACTTTCGTCCAAAGACACACCGAAACACAAATTTCTTAGAGAGCAGACAACTTGAAGCCTTAAAGTTGCCTAGTAAAAGCGTCGTGCCACAATCCACAGAACGGGTCGGGAAGTAGACATAGTCCTATGTACCGAGCAAATAGACATAAAAAGTTTGTTACCTTGTTCTTTGATACGATGGACCTTGTGAGTTTTTATTTTATTTTCTTTTATACATAATTGTGTGTTATCACCCCCGTTGGACTCAACTTGCTTTACGGCCCCAACCCCTGTTTGATCTCGTCTGTCTAAGATCAATTCACAACGTGGGTAGGCAGACTGGAGATCAGTGCAGTTACCCTGGTAACCAGGCGTTGGAAGCGGGTTGGGAACGGCGAGGCTGGTATCAATCTAACCAAAGGGTTAGAACGTCACGTTTGGAGCAGCGAGGAGCGAACAGCTGACGCCGCGGCGAAGACGTCACAGTTGGTGCTGTCCGTGACCAGGATATCAGAGCCTGGGGAGCACGTGACGTCACACCCAGAAGATACAAAATATGATGGGAAGTATTTTTTATTTGGGGTTTCATCTAATATTACCTATGTTAGTGCTGTTTGTTCTAGTCAACAGACAAAAAAATTTCTTTTTGACTTTATCCATCCCAATACGTTACTGGATGTGGAAACCCAGCAACTTATTAATTAGTGAATTTTTATAGAAATGTTGATATGTTTATTGCTATGGGTTTTATTAGTGTTATCAGATTACAAAATGTAGTATGACAGGAAAGTTGAACGGTACTTTTACCATCTGTAAACAAGAATTTCAACTAGACAACATTTACTTCTTCAAATGTGGAGGTGATTATAATGTATTATCTATTCAAAATTAGTACGTCTGCTATTCGACACAAGATAGGCAATGAAATACAACTTGAAATCAATTTAATGATTGATTGCCTGTCAATCCTGCAATGAATGCTAGACAATCTCTGCACAGATGAAGATGAGACTTGAAGCGATAGCAGTAGCTATACTAACGAAGGCTAAGAATATCATGAACAGAAGATGTAAACAATGGTGAAGTTTTAAGGAGAATAGGAACTACAATGAAACGGACATTTAGTATCAGAAAGAGAAAGAGTATAAAGGACAAATAATGTGGAAAAACGGTCTAGAGAACTTGACACTCACAACACACAGTGAAGGCAAGATAAGTATGATGAAACAACGAGTTGCCCACTAAACAAGTTCATGTGAATTTTTAGCAGAACAGGGACAAATGGATGGTAAAGGGTGAACAAATATTAGAGGAATAAAAGGCTGGAGGTTGTTGTGAAACTGCATATATATATATATATATATATATATATATATATATATATATATATAATATTGAGAGAGAAAGAGGGAGAGAGGAGAGTGATAGACAATTAATACAGATATAAAGTGTGTTACTTACCTTCAGCATCCCGACTCTAGAGTTTTGTAGACGGACCCTCCAGCAATCATTACATCCACTCGTCAGAGTATATATATATATATATATATATATATATATATTGCACTATCTATAATTGTAACATTAAAACTGGCAGTATTCTATAAAGCGCGTGGATAAACGTGGAAATAAACATATAACTGACGAGAAACTAGGCATTGTCCGGGGATCAAAACACATTGCTTGAATGTGAAACTTTACTACTGGAAGTTTAATATCGGTTTTGAAGGATAAATATGAATACAGGCCTTATCAAATTTGAATTGCTGCACATAATTACTTAAGAAAGATTTCTAGAAAAGAGCGAGAGAGAGACAGAGACGGAGACAGCGATAGATAGATAGATAGATAGATAGATAGATAGATAGAGTGTGTTTTTGTGTGTGTGTGTGTGTGAGAGAGAGAGAGAGAGAGAGAGAGAGAGAGAGAAAGAATATTCTAGAAGTTTGAAATCATTTATGACAGTAAATCAGTACACGGGATTCTTTGTTTGAAGATAGTTATGAAGTTTGTAGAAAGTCTCTGCAATTCTAACATTCAACAACATGATGATTAGCTGTCATGCAAACTGTATATGTTTGTGAGTTTGTATTATATTTGAAAAAGATTTTCATAGTTTTTCATCAATGTTTGTCGATCAGTACTGTGATATTCACCATTTTTCATCATAATTTGTTTTTCTGTGGCGTCAGATTGTCTCAAAAGTAAAATCTATTTTGTTCATAAGATTCTGAGTGAAATGGTCGTCCTAATGAACCGTGTAGAGTGATCCATATTGATTTGTATTAGGAACAAACAAACACATTCACAAATATATAATGGACTTGGAATAATCGCTATCTCTACTGTATACATAATCTCTGTTTGATTACTGACACTCTTTATGATATAACTTTGATGTTGAGCAAGAGTATTTATACCAGGTTAAGTTTGATGAATATATTCTTCTTAATTAACCTGGCAAATGCACATTGAATTAAACGTTAAGAGGTGGTTTCAATCCAGAAATCAGGATTTTTGTACTTAACTGATTCTTTAAAGAAAGAACATCTACTTGTGAGCTTGGATGAACAATACAAAGGCTAAACTCGAATATTACTAGAGTGTAGTGAAATATTTTCCGATTCGAATCACTCCACAAAATCAGATGGTTTTGAAAGTTTACGCCTCTCTCTCTCTCACACACACACACACATACACACAGACAGAGACACACACATATGTACATATTAATGCCATATCCCATCAAGTTTTGCCGCCCAGTCAGTATTTAAATTTTTTAAATGAGAGAGAGAGAGAGAGAGAGAGAGAGAGAGAGAGAGAGAGAGAGAGAGAAGATGAGAGAATGGGAGATGATTGTTATTAGGTTAAGCATTAGTGATAGACAAAATATAGGTATATGTATAATTTAAACTTGTGTGTCATAGGATATTATTCCTGCCACGTGAAAAACGTTGGCAAATCACTTCACCATGAGGAGATGTTCTTATGATAATGATAATAATAATAAAACCAAGTAAAAGAGACAAAGAGAAGAGAAGAGAAATAAAATAACAAAGAGGAAAAAGAAGGAAAAACAAACAAACAAAAAAAATCAACCAGGCATGGCAAATAAAACAAATACTTCTTCGCGCAAATAACAAAATTTCCCCCCAAAATAAGTTGAGATTTAAAAATGTAAAAGCAAGAAAAATAATCGGAAATTTAAAAGAGTGCAGAAGAAATTTGTAATTAAAAAATGCTAAGAGATATCTAATTGACAGTGAATAAAAATGGTACAAAAGAAAAGATTCTGACAAAACTAGAAATATTGTTTAGCAAAAGCAATGAGAGAAAAAATGATGAACTTGAAAATGACGAAAGCAAAGACGAAAGCCTTGGAAAGTAAGGGGGAAACGAGCATGGAAGCAAATTTACAATATAAAATGAGAATAAAATAAAAATATCAAGAAATAAAAGCATAAAAAGTAGCATTAGGTAACAGAGAAAGTATTATTAATTTTGAAGCAAGAACAAAAAAGGAAAAGAATAAAGAAAGGGGGGAAAATTAATGAGTGTTCAAATAGAGGAAGAAAGAGAAAAAGAAACAGAGGAAATGTATATGAGAAAAAATAAGGAAGAAGAAAGATTAAATTAAAAAACAACGAAATAGAATTTTTTTTCTATTGAGGAAAAGAAAAAAAAGTAAATGAAAGCAATTTATAAATATACCAAAAATAGAAAAAAAAAAGAAAAGAAAAGAAGGAGGCAAAAACGAAATAAATCGACTCCATGCTTCGTTGGCAGCTGTGTCTTGTGTGGCAGGCTTTTTCTTCTGCACTTCCTCTTCTATGTTAGGAACATTACTTTTTATGCCAAAATAACTGATGCAGGATGGTGGTCGGGGTGTTTGGATCTATTTTTGATCGCTGCTTCAGTCAGGACGATAGACATCCAGGCACAAATAGGCGAAAGTGCGTGGGGCAAGAAGCAAGTCAATTAATAGTATGCTTAGAAAGAGAACAACAATGGAAACACAAAGAATTCTAAGTCGGTTGATATCTTCTTGTTCTTTCATTCAGCTTCAGAGTCAGTGGAACCATATTAGCAGCAGTTGCAGTATTATATTTCATCATATTTATTCTTCTAAGTAGGCGTTCGCCTCTCTTTATATATATATATATATATGTATATATATATATATATATAAACTTTGCAAAATCGCCCAGTTAGAAGCGTGCTACTCCTAATTAAACGGTTACTCTTAATTTCTGTATCAGTATTCCCTTAGTGGTATTATATTACAGAAATGGAGGAGAAAAATATCGCATATAATAATAATAATAATAATAATTATAATATGATCGGACTCCCATCTAAAAGGACAAATCTGTAGTTAGGGCTACGCATCGAATACAAGGAAAAATCAAATGTAGGACCTCTACGAGGCACTATACTGAATTGGGTGAGAGCATGTGATAACCTGTCTAGTTCAGAGTAGATATATCACTTTGAGCCCCTCGTAGACTACCTATGTATATGGTGTCTCGATAAAAACACATGCCTTTGTTGGACCTTACTCACAAGCCTTTCGAAATCACAACTAATCCAGATTCGTCATAACACGTGTCGACAAAGGAAGCGTCAGGAAGGAAACAGTCTAGGGTCGAAA
Organism: Acanthosepion pharaonis; assembly: GCA_903632075.3. NCBI lineage: Eukaryota > Metazoa > Mollusca > Cephalopoda > Sepiida > Sepiidae > Acanthosepion > Acanthosepion pharaonis. The sequence continues at coordinate 500,789 of CAHIKZ030000924.1, read as the reverse complement.
AGACTGCTACTGGTTGATACCCTCTGAAAAATATGTGGGTGGAGGTCTCCTACAACATGATATAGTAACTTTCAAAATGGAATAGTCACTTTCAATTTTGAGAATAGTAACTTTCAAAATGGAATAGTCACTTTCAATTTGAGAATAGCAAGTTTCAAAATGGAATAGTCACTTTCAATTTGAAAATAATAACTTTCAAAATGAAACACTAACTTTAAATTTGAAATCAGTAACGTTTGAACCAAACGAATAGAAAATATGAAAAATAATTCTATGGAAGAAAATGGTATTACGTTTTTGTTCTCCCAAACTTCCCAAGAACTATAGGCTTCGACAATGTACCAAATTGTAAGTGAATTCACATAGACTTTCTTCATTACCATTAGCATTTTCTCTGACGAACGATAAAGGCAGTAAGCGGTCGTTATATGGATGCAAGGATCAACTCCTAATTAACAAATGATTCTTGTTGATTATCATAACAGATAAAAATAATCTGTCAAAAGGCTTGGATAGATTATAAAAAGGCTTTTGACATTCTTCCTTATAGCTGGATTGAGGGATGCATGGAAACATTTAAAATTTCATTAATAATCAAAAATTTCTTATGTCATGAAGCTGTGGAAACAACATTCATTTTGAACACAGACAGTACAACTATAAATTCTGGAGATGCTAACATTAAATGTGGAATCTTTCAAAGAGACCCACTATCTCACCTGTTGTTTTGTTTGGCAGGGATTCCCCTAAGCAAAATCTTGAAGGAAACAAACTGTACATATACAAAAAGTTAATGTATGTAGCACTTTATAGCACTTTCACACAAATATGTATAATCCACAGTTAAAACTTGTCTTCACGCGTCTCTATTTTGTATTAGATTGGTTTAAACTTTTCTGGAGTTTGTGAGTAATAAAATCATTTACTCATAAACATTTATAGTATCATTATTCACTCATCAAGCTTTCTATAATAATAATAATAATAATAATATAGGAAACCTGGCCCCCTGAACGTGATGTCCCACTATGGTATGCTCTGGTGCCCACGAACCAGCCCCTACCTATGTATAAATACGAACTAACTATAAAGCTGACACAACGAAAAATATCGATAAACCGCATCGGTCGTCACGCGGGTCAGTGAGGAACCAGACTGGGATCGTAAAGTCTGCAAGTGGAACAAATAAAATCAGGCGATGAGAACAGTCATCACAGAGGCCTTCAATATTCATTAAAAGAAAATCCCACAAAAAGAATAATAAATAAATGGTCTAGGGAAGAGTATATAGAAATAATGATAGACTTTTACACCACTACAATAAATCTGACAACAACAACAACGACGAAACCACCTATAATATCTGGCGAGAAAAACACCCTTCAAACAGACTAAACATCGATGCCAACAAAGTAGTCAATATCAGGCGTGACATTATCAGGAAAAAAGAATACCTGACGTAGAACTCGGAAGCATCCGGGAAAACATCAAAAATAGATTAAACGGTCTCTTCCTTATTTGGTTTATGTGTCTTCGGTGTGAGAATTTTTTTCCTTGAACTATGTACATCATATTGCCAATTCTTTTCTCAATTATCCCTTGTTCCCAGCAAGAGGTATTATTTTTGTATGCCTTAAAAAAACTTTTTCCTCTGGGTGAAATTTTCTTTTTGGTGTGTAGGACTGTGTTACTTGTTTTGTTTTACTTAGTAGTAATTTATCGAACGCTGATCTGATTTTCCTAGCAAACATGATATCTGCTGGTGATAATGTTGATGGTGTCGCATTATTTGGCGTTATTCTATATACCTGTAGGAATTGCTGTAATGATTTCTCCGTAGGCACATCGTACGCTTTTCGTAATGCTCTTTTGAGAGTATCCACGAATCTCTCCGCTTGTCCATTTGATTTTGGATGATAATGCGGGAATTTTATGTTTTACTTGATAGATTTCGCAAAACTCTTGGAAATCTGCTGACGTAAATTGCGTTCTGTTATCTGTTACTAAACAGCCCACTACGCCAAACCGAGCGAATAGCTCGTGGAGGAAATTTATGGTCGTTTCTGTAGTAGGATTTTTGCACCGAAACACCTACGGCCATTTACTGTAGCTATCAACTATGATTAAATAGTAGAACCCGTAAATTGGTCCTGCATAATCTGCGTGTATTCTTGACCATGGACGATCAGTTTCAGGCCAAGGCTTATGTATGATTGGCGGTGCTTTAGCTGCTAAATTACAACCCTTGCACATTTCCACCATTTGAGAAATATACTGGTCCATATTTTCCCAATATACATAGATTCGCATTAGCGATTTCATTCTATTTTTACCCGGGTGTCCTCTGTGAAAATCCTTTAGTATCCGTTTTTGTAAAGTTTTGGGGATTACAACCCTTTCGTTGTAAAGTAGCACATTATCGCATAGAGAAAAGGTGTCCAAAATTTTCTCATTTGTTTCTGCTATTTTTGCTTTTGTTTCATTAATAAATTCATCATTTTTGTCTTCATTTTTTATGTCTTGCAATGTGACTGGGAGGTTTCTGACTGTACAACATAGTACTGTTCTTATGTCTTCTTCATTTCTAAGGGCTGAGATTACCGTATCTTCCAATAGCTATGTCTTTGTTGGTATAAGTCTCGACAGACCACCCGCGTGCCCGATTCTTTTCGTTGGTAAATATTCCAATCTGAAATTATAGTTCAGAAGAATCGTTCCCCATCTAAGTAGCCTATTTGCCGTGTACATCGGTAGACCTTTTTTTGAACCAAAAATTTTTATTAACGGTTTGTGATCCGTCTGCAGAGTAAAGTGTCTACCATAGACGTACCTATGGAATCTTGTTACTGCGAAGATAATTGCTAGAGCTTCCTTCTCAATTTGTGAATAGTTTTTCTCCGCTGGTAGTAGGGTTCGAGAAGCATGTGTGATATGTTTTATTGTCCCATCTGGCATTTTATGTAATATAAATGCTCCGACACCGTAGGCGCTCGCATCACTGCTACAATAATCTCTAGTTTAGGATCATAGTGTGCCAAAAATAAATCCGATGTTAATGTCTTCATTACTTTTTCAAATGTTTCCTGGCATTGATCTGTCCACTGCCAAACCTTTTCTTTTTTTAGCAGTTCGTTCAATGGTGCGCGAAGTTTATGCATTTGAGGTATGAATTCCTGGTAGTAATTCAATAATCCAAGAAAACTTTGTAGTTCCGTTATGTTCTTAGGAACTGGCATCTTTTTTTTTTAATGCTGTAGACCTTTCAGGGTCTGGACGTCTACATTCTTGGTCTATTATATGGCCAAGATATTTAATTTCCTTCATGAAAAAATCACACTTATTTTCTTTCACTTTGAATCCGTAGCTTTAAATTCTCTTAAACACTACTTGTACATGTTGTCAGTGTTGTTCAACGCTTTCGCTATTAATCAATATGTCATCCAGATATGCTATTGTGTATTCTAGTCCTGCCAGCATCGTATCCATTGTCTGCTGGAAAATAGCCGGCGCTACTTTAATTCCAAATGGTAGTCTTTGGTATCTGTACAATCCCTTGTGTGTGTTTATGCATAATAGTTTTGAATTTTCTTCATCGACTGGAATACTTTAGTCCTTTATTGCTGCGTTCAAACCTGTAGAAAAATTAGCACAAACTCGAATTTCTCCTGATTTCTTTTTAACGTAGACCGTCGGTGCGGCCCATTTGCTGTACTCTACTTATTTCAATATGCCCGTATTTTCGAGTCTAGATAATTCTTGGTCAATCTTTTCTATTGACTCAAACGGTACACTCCTTTTTTTTCTTGAAAATAGGTTGAACGTTATCCTTTATTTTGATATTAGCTACCATTTTCTTGCATCTTCCGAGACCTGCCAAAAATACTTCGGGGAAACTCGTTTTTAGTTTTCCTTTTAATTTGTCTGCCTCGGTTGATAAGCTTTTTACTTACAGTAGGTGCTAATAGGTAGATCCCACAATTCGAAGTTTTGGATCCAGTCTGTTCCGAATAGGTTTTCGGTATTTCTTAAGACGTACATTTTTAGTTTTTTCGTCATTCCGTTAAATGTTACGTTTGTGATTATTTCACCCTCGATTTTTATCTTTCTCCCCGTAACTGATCTCGCAATTTTATCCGTTTTTAACATGACAGGTTTGTTCAGTTTTCTCCATATTTGTAGATTTATGATAGTTAAGTCTAGACTTGGTGGTAGTTCCTTTTTATGTTGATTATAATTAGAAAATTTTGTTTTACCTGTTCTTGAGGCGGGAAAATCAGTTCGGTTTGTTTGTGAGGAGGGAAAATTTGTTTGCTTTGTTTGTGAGGAGGGAACATTTGTTTGTCTTCGTACTTTGCGTATGTATGCTATGCCAGCGTGTTCTATGTCTTTAGAGTCTTTTTTTACGCTGACGCCTCTCTGGCAGTCTTCGGCTAGTTTTTGAAGTGTCAGATCTTGTTCATTTTCTAATTTAGTAAGTATTCTACGTCTCATTTCTGCGTCTTTGGTTGAAACCAGACCTTGGACGTGAATTAAGCATTTGAAGTTGTCAGCGCTGAGTTCCGATAATTTGAAGTCGTCACAATATTTATTAACAATGGATGCGAAAGTTACGTAATCTTCGCTATCCTTTTTTTGTAAGGTTCATGCATTTCCATCTTTTATGAAATAGTGAAGTATTATGGCTGAAAAGTTCCGTTAGCAATTTTATAGATTCTTTGAACGTTAACTCGCTAGTTTTTCTGGGAAGGATATAACCAACGAATTTGGTAGATTCGCCTGTGCCTAATTTTCTTAATAAAAGGCGTACTTTACGTGCGTCTGACCAATCTTTGCAGTCAAAATCATATAGATCTTCATACCTTCGGAAGTAATTTGCAAAAGTTTTATCTTCGTCGGGTGCGTACTTGAAATCTTCGATATTACTCCAATTAGCGTCTCGAGAGAGAACTGATTCGTTCTCGGGTTTTTGCTCCTTATTTGCCATTGCACGTATCAATAATTCTTGCATTTACAAATGTTTTTGTTCGTACCTTTGTTGTTGTTCAAACTGGATTTTGATAAGTTCCATAATGGTTGACTTAAGATCTTCCATGTTAACGTATTTTTTTGTGTAACCTGATATTCTGTAGCCTGTGCTCGCAAAAAAACTTTCCTTTGGTGTCAGTGAAATTTGATATCAAGAAAATTTTTTTTTTTTTAGAATTTAATCGTCGTCCACTGTTACGTACGACGGATAGCAAAAAATATGTCCTCCGAATAGGGAGTTTATTTTTCGTTAAGGTTTTTCCAGATAGCCACTTGTTATGTGTGACGTATAGCAAAAAAATAAGTCCTCCGTGTATAGAGTTCGTATTTCCTTTTTAGGGGTTTCTTCGTCGTCATTTATATTGAAGAGAGAGGATTTTGTTGTTTGTTCTTGACGTGAGAGTTCGAATCGCTTGTCGCCACTGTTATGCTGTGGCGAACAAATTTTTTTCTTCCACCGAATGAGTTCGAATCGCTCGTCGCCACTGTTATGGTCCGGTTCCTTGTACCACGGTGATAGCCCAAGGTAGAACCAATAAAGAAGAACTCGAATACGGATATGGAATAACACAGATATATTACAAACAGGAATATATACAAAGAAGTAGAAAGTGTTAGTACGAACAATCAGATTTAGCAGTAATTGTCTGAACGCGACTCTGTTTCGGATTGCCTCTGACTCGACTGACTGACTCGCTCGCTCTGACTGACTGACTGACAGACTTCGAACGGACTTCACTCCAGACTTCAGACTGAACTTCCTGCTTCCTCTTGAGGAGCAGTATTTATTACGTATGGAATAGTCCATTATGTTATTATGGGTAAGGTCCCATAACAGTCTAAATGCCAACAACTCAGAGGAGACACATGCAGAGGAACAAATAGAAACCAGTTGTAATAATTCCTCTGAGGTACACAAGCAAATAGGGGAAAATAATGACGAATATGAAGGAGAAACAGAGATGATAAAAACACATCCATTATAAATGGGAGAATATAGAGGAAATGTCTTTCGAGGAAAGGCCGACAATTCCAAAAGTAAGAAAGAACCGTCAAGTGAAGAAAATCATCAACCTTGCTAACCAAGCAAGTACTATCTGAGAGAAACATTTCCATAAAAATTGTCCAAATACAAGGACCTGGAGATCGAAATTAACAAAATGTGGGGAATGAAGACTGATACTATACCAATAGTAATCGGAGCTCTGGGCCTCGTGAGAAAAGGAATGGACAATTTTGCTAACAGTATCGCTGGTAGCATCAGCATACAACTTGTCCAGAATATCGCCCTACTAGGAACATCCCATATACTAAGAAAAGTGCTATCAACTAAATGACAATTCTCCCATAGGGCCTAAAGACCAGTTTGGACCCGGCTCTACAGGATACAAAGCAGGAAACATAACATACACAAATAATAATAATAATAATAAATACCCTTCTCCTTCACCAAGCATGGATCTCATATCAGCCCCATGATCGTCTGCTGCGTCACCTTTTCAACATGAGTATGATGTTTTCCTACAGCAAAGTTACCGACCGAATTCCTTATCTAGAAAAAAGATCTTTCGTTTTAATGCGTCATCACAGTATCCAGCTGGGGCATTGCACAGTAACAGTTTGATCAGGTTCCATATATAATAAATAATTCACAGAGAAAAATCCTATTCTGTTTAGGTTTAAACTATCCTTGATCTTTTTTCATTTTCGATTCTGGCAATAAATACAGTTTTCTTCTTTAGTGATTATCTTGTTCAAAAATGATTTTTCTCTGTGTTTAACAAGAGAGAGACAAGTATTTCATAGCTGACCGATGTTCGCTTCCAAAACTGTATGGAAAATGTCTGTAAACGACGTACTACATTTGACTGATTGGACAAGAAATATAGAACTTAATAAGCCTATACCAATAAAAGATGGTATTGGGAACTTATTACTCCAAATTAATAGGTATCTATTAGGGATGTAAAGCAGTTAATCTACTGGAGATCTTAGTGAAAGCTAATATACAATTTTCGTACAATAAAGAGGTTTTCATACTTACCTTGTATTCAAGTTCGCTTCTATTGTGGATAGTTGAAATTAATATTAGCTCAAGCTCCAGGGGATCATCCTCCCATACAGTAACTGTCCTTCGAGGGGTGGAGGGGCTGCTGGAATCATTATCCGACACATTAAGTGTCGCCAAAAGGAGAAGTGCCGAAGGACATGAGCATTTTTTCCCACGATATTGCGGGTAAACCCACTTTAAACCCCGATCTTATGTTACATTCTGTAGCGACGTGTCCGCAATGAAAAATCCCTACAATAAAGCGGTTTGGCCGAATAGATTTAACGCTTATCGAAAGAAACCCCGACTCTTGTCAAACAAAACAAATTTTTATTTGTATTTTGTGATCAGATCAATTTTCCTCACAGAACCAAATATCGTTTACCATTTTAATGTCTCTCTGTTGAACTTGGGCTCCTTAAAATTTACCTCGCATGTGGAATTGTAATGAGTTTTGTTCAAAATTTATTTTTTGTAATGAAACCATGCATCAAACAATGCGGATTATTGTTAAAGATACAAACATTATTTGTAATGTGTAAAAAAGAAGGCCAATATTCGATGTTCATATACAGAGGAACGCCTTGTTGCTTCGAGTAAAATGTTTCAGTTGGTTCACTCTCTCTCTCTCTCTCTCATTTTGTGTTTTATTAAGTAAAAGAAAGAAAAGAAAACTTGAAATGCCACGAGTACTTCTAATATATACAATAGTGGGATCCCGTTCATCGTGCTAGACAGTTCTCCCCAAAAATGAGGAATTCTGTGCATAATAACAAACCATATATACCAGATTTATCCAACATTTTCATCGAAAGATCAGCACCCTAGTTTAATAGCGTAATTACTTTTTTGTGGACAGGTAATTTGTTAATATTTTTCTACTTCATACTACTTTAGGTGAGGAAGAAAACTTGGTTTAGCGTTTAAACATGAAACAGACTCTCCTGCTGGTTTTTGAATTCAGTGTCAACTTATATATATATATATATATATATATATATATATATATATATCGGGTATATCAAAATAGATGGAACCGGTCCTCTCCTGTCTACCCATCTTTCATGGTAGATGTCAGCTAGTGCATCGCGAAAAATGGGACTAAAATGTGCTGGAGCCTCATCATGCAGGAACCACATGCGTCTTCGTCTTATCAGGGGTACATAATCTGGCAAGACTGGAAGTGGGTTCGAAATAAAGTCCCTGCAGACAGCTACTGTAAGCCGTGCTGTGAGAACATATAGACAGTCACCTACAATTCCAGCCCATATAATTGTAAACTGATGCTAGTGTCTAACCTGTATTGTACCACGGGGAGTCCGATCCACCACAAATGTTGGTTGTGTAAATTTATTATTCCATCTCTTCCAAATATTATCTCATCCGTATTTCAAGACTGAAGAGACAAACAACGGATCAGCAGTTTGTGCCATAAATCATCGGCAAAAGTTCTCCCATGGTGATTGATCAAACGGCTGCACATGTTGCAAATGATAAGAAGAGAGGAGCTGCTCTTGTAGTACCCACAATGCGGTACTACGTGTTGTACGACATGCTAGAGCCACTTGATGTGAAATGATACCTGGATCGTCTCTGATAGCCTGTAGAATGTGTTTGTCGTAGTGATGCGTACGAGTGGAACTCAGTCTTCTTCAATCCATAGTTTGTGATGCCACGGTTCTTGTCTCAGCAACGCGACAATAAACAGCAGCAAAGGTTGAATGACTCGGCTGCCTTCAGCCTGGAAAAACAATCTGATACAGCCGTGCAACCTCGCGTCAATTACCATTCACGTAACTGTATGTAAAAATCATATCTGCCTCATCACGATATGAATACCCTGCCATTGTTAAACGGAACACTTATCAATTAACTCACTACTACACACGTTAAACGTTGAAGACAAACTAGCCATAAATGTACACAGTCTTCATGGCAAAACATTGACATCTACCGTAAACTATCTTTAAACTTAATAACTCCAACCCGACTGATTTGAGGACATATAACTATCTGGACTTCTGTCCTTGTTTCGGTGTGAGGAATCTGCCCCCAAAGTTTGTAAAAGTATTTTTGATACACTCTGTAAATATATGATTTTCAAATATATGGGCCAGTACGATTATTCATTTTCTGTAGAAAAATCCACCCAGAACATCCTTATTTGTAAGTGTTTCATTGCTGAATATTATAAAAAAAATTATAAATTTTCTAGCCATCTCTTTTATCCCAACTGCTCAGTTCACACACACACGATATATATATATATATATATATATATATATATATATATATATATATATATATATATAGAGAGAGAGAGAGAGAGAGAGAGAAGAGAGAACGAGAGAGAGAGAGATGTTCTAAAAGTAATGCTTTCTATTTCACTTTAGTGAGGACAGTGAACACAAAACTTTAGGATAGAGTAAGTTTTCTAAAAAAAAAACTGTTTTTTCACATAGTCACTATCTTGGTGATACAATTTCGAGGCGCTTTTCATTTTGTGGGTTGACAACTGTGCAGTGCCAAACAGAACTAGTAAAAAATATTACCAATTAAAACACCTAACTGTAGTCACATGCACTGTTTGGTCTCCATGAACGTTCCACACATCGTTGAATGTCAACGCGTGTATTTTTTTTTTACGAATAGTGGTATTCAGTTATACATCCATGCTTTGTAAATACTTTCTTGGCAGATGCCATTATGCCACACTCATATCCGTAACAAGAAACTAAAGTATTGGTTATTAGTGGCAAAGTAGTTGGTCTTTGCCACTAATAACCAATTATATATATATATATATATATATATATATATATATATATAGAGAGAGAGAGAGAGAGAGAGAGAGATCAGGATCGATTCAAAAGTAATCCTCATTCGGTTATGCTGGAACTTGACATGCTAATGGCGTGACATACCAAGATTTCACCTAAACGGATCTTCATGGTAAGCCGGCTTACCTTGAAGATCCGTTTAAAAACTCGAATACGTTTTCCTGGCTCTTCAAGATTTATTATATATATATATATATATATATATATATATATATATATATATAATCATTTATTCCAAAAGTTATAACATAAAAATGTTATAAAATCACTACAAAATAGCCATTTTGTTTCAACACTTCTGATGTCTTCTCAAGTGATAGTGTTGAATGTAGAATAAAGGGTTTTAAAAGGTTCAAATCAATCAAACACCCCTCGCTAGGGGAAAACGCTGTCTATATTCAAGGATAGATGATTAATTTGCATAAATTGATATATGTGATTAATAATCAAGATTGAATTAAGTGCGTTGACATGGAAAGAAAATATGTTGAAAATGCATACTTGCATAAAATAAATGTCAAATGAATGTATTTTCATTATGTTGTCGATGTTCCTTCGTATATTATAAAACAATATTTTCGTAGTTCGTTCATCGCAGTGTGCTGAAACATTCTCTCTTTTAATGATTTTTAAAATTCCTTTCTGAAACTAGTGTATCCTAGTATCTAAGCCTAATAATTATCCCCCATGCTAGTCTCACACACCATTCCGAAAGGATTCGACTCTCATTAGGTACTCTAGAATCAAGGGATTGTACTAGACTAAGTTGGCTAATTCTCTACAAGATAAAACCTCACTTGATATCTCGTACTTCTATCTTCTTTCTTATTTTTCTGCGTATTTTAATTGGCAAACTTTTGGTGAAATCACATGGTTTCACCAAACCACGTAGTCACACGAAGGAAGAACCTCATTAAGCCTTATCTTTATATACATTATGTTGAAACTTGACTAATGCATGGAATAATAATACAACACAAAATGTACTTAGAACAAAATGTATTGAAACAAGAAAGGTACACAATATTTACATATAGTCTTTTGTATCTTCCTGGGAAGACCGTTCCTGGAGAATGGGTTAACTCAGTCGCAGTCGGGCAGAGTCTCTGGATTGAATCTCTTGATTCCTCCTCTCGTCTTCCCGGTACCAACCATATTTATATGGTCGGTACTCCACCATGCAAATTAGGTGGATCCTACCACAACACATTAAAAGTCTGGTGTAATTTGTAATTATAGTGTTAAAATATTTTAATTCCAACAAAACGCCTTCAACAAATACAGTTTTCCCAAATTTAGCTGAGGCAGAAATGGCTCAATGAAAAGAGCATGAAAATAGAAAGAATGATCATGATAGATACAGCAAGTATGCACAAAAGAATAAAAAATATAACAAACACCAAAGATGTGCTCGTCAACATGTTGTATAAAATCAAGGGAGGGCTCATATTAGGAAAATACTCTAAAGATGGAACAAATACGTTAGAGAATTGAGAGAGAGAGAGAGAGAGAGAGAGAGAGAGAGAGAGAGAGAGAGAGAGAGAGAGAGTATATTCAAATCTGAAGGTAAGATCCGCATTGGGCAAGATGAAATTAGAACAAAGCGACAAGATCAAATTGGATCGTAATAGAAATGCTCCCAGAGTTAGACGATTTCGACATTGATAAAATCACAGAAGTAGTAAATGGAATATACGACAGTGATGACATAACAGAAGACGTTAGTAAGTCCATCTTCGTATTATTATCGATGGGTGCAATCTTAGCAACTGAACGCTCTATGGCAATTTCATCTTCCTCACCCGACACATTCAGTGGACTCGCTGTCAAGAATGCCTGCGATCTGGCGGGCTCTGATAATATACCGTCGATCCGCCTCAGGAAGGTAGGTGATCGTGCTCAGGTAGTGGTCAACCTTAGGCTTTTTTACTTGCCTGCATAAGGAACATACCTTTCTCTGGTGTGTCTGGGTAGGTCTCTAGTGTGTATGGGCAGATCTCTGGGGTCTATGTTTTGGCGATATAAATGTCCGGTTTACGAACACGTTGTCTTCCACCTCTTCATGTAACGCCTGAGATATCTCAGGTTTAACTGAGGCTAAAGTACGTGACCTCAATTCTGTCACCTATCGCTGCTTAACATTGGGTAGGCCTGGGTGGACTAACTGTAACCATGTGAGGACAATGAGATTTTTCAACGTGGGGATCATCTCTTCCCCTCTGTGAGTATGTCACCATGGTGACTTATTTGAGAATTAGAGTGTAACAAGGAGTCGTCCTCAATGAAAGTCTTTGGAATAAATCCTCTGGGTGTTCGTCTGGTTCCATTTTAACCAAGTCAAAGTTCAGAAAATGGGACTCACTGGTTTGAAAGCCAAAGTGCTGTCTTATAACTTGCCACATGATAGCTAATGATGTGGAGGTTTTAATAATGGTATTCCTGGAGATTACTGGACAGTAATAAGCCACCTGGTCCAGCATCATCTCGACTACGTTAGTCTTTTGAATGGTGGTGGATCTGTCTTCTCGCCCGTAAATCCCCTGTGAGAATGAGAGCGGGATTTTTCCCATGTGCACTCCAGAAATGGGGCAAAATTGCAGTCTAAAGAAAGACAATGAGTTATTCCTCTAAGACTCGAAAGAGGAAATGGTTTCAGTTCTTCCTAGACACCATTGTTTTGGCGCTCAAATTCTGACCATGATGGGAAAGTACTATATATATATATATATATATATATATATATATATTATAATTTTGTTGTTGTTGTTCGAGAGTGCGAGTACTTACAGTAGCAGTGTCTGAACCATGTGATCTTTGTTGCGGAAAGAGTTTTCTTCAGGTCTATTGTGTTTTTTAATACACGACACGGAGTGGGGCGAGCGACATCCATTAGTGCATGTTCTGTAGCCGTAAGTTGTCTGAATTTGGTGGGTTAATATCCTTCTGTCTATTTTCCTAACCGTGAATAATGTGGGTATGTCAGAAGCTGCCACTACGCTAGACAAATAGGATAATACAACATTCAACAACCTTGAGGTTTACAACATAAAAACAGAATGAAAAATCTGACACGTGGTGTCGTACACTGAATGCTAATAATATAGAAAGGGAAGTAATCCAGGTTACCTAAAACTCCAAGTGGAGTAATCCAGTCTAGCAATTGACTGGCGTAAGATAGGCATATAACAGTGTTGATTGCAGACTCAGAAAGAAAACTACAGGAAATATTAGACAAGGTTTTAAAGCAAAGCGAGAATAAAGGGCGGTTGTCTGTCAGAGACAAAAATTCCAAGAGTTGGAGATGTCAAAATCAAGTAGGTGCAGAAGTTTAATTATCGAGGAAATTTTTTAACAAAGGATAAAAAAATGTGACACCGAAATCCGAACGCGCGTTGGAATAGCAAAAACTAAGTAAATTATTAAGAAATAGGAAAATTTCGTTAGAAACAAGGAAAAGAGTTCTGAACTGCTATGTAAAATTAATCCTTCAATATTCTATGTAAAATCAATCCTTCAACGAATGTTGGTCAATTTCCCCACAGATGGAGATGGAAACAAAAAGGATGCATACTCAGAATCAGAAAGAGACAATTGACATTTCTGGAACACATAACGAGAACGAATGGATTGGACATTCACAGGACATACTGAAGGAAAAAAGGGACAAAGGAATTCAGCAGGTTACTATTTGACGAACTTAAGTGAATGGATAGCAGAACCGGGTGTTAGAGGGATGGTAAAAATATAAACATTAATAAGAGCTGCACAGGATAGGAGTTTGTGAAGAACCATGACTGCTCACATCCTGAAAGGACACAGCATATAAAAGAAGACGCACTTCTTAGGTTAATTATCACCAATATTGAGTAGATTTAATTCTTTGTGTATTGTACAAATGGTGCTTGTTCGATATGCGTAAGCTGTTTTCATTGTGGTATTTGCGAAGAAAAGAAACGATGCTATTTATATCAATTTCTTAAAGGTTAAAATTGAGTAGCGTATAATCGCATTGACTTTGTAGAGCATTGGGAAAGGTTATAGCTACTGTCAGCTGACGAAGCTCAGATCTTGAAAAGGACTTTTCGTAATCGTTTTTCACTCGATGATTATATTTTGACGTTGGAGACTACACAAAGCAGGATAAATATTTTACCAATTTATATTTTCCTAATTAGGCACGTACCGTTGGGCTATAATTGGGTGATTCATTGTTGTAACCATTAAGAATATTTGCCCGTGGTTAGTCTCATGATTTTGAACATTATTAAACGGTCAATTATTGCGGTGTTAGCTGACTACGTATCTATGTTTATGTCATACTATATAAGCTAGTTCAGAAAAGTAAAGCAACTTATTTGAGAGACATAGATATAAGAATGGCATGAAAATTGAATGAAAAGAAGAGATTGTTTTCGAAATAATGTTTTTTCTTAAAAATTTCGACCTCAAACTTTAGCAAGATTGACCATGAAAATAATGAAATATAGTGATTTACTGAAAAAACACAAAACGATAACCAATAATTGACTTAGTGTGTATGTCACACATACACACGCACACACACACACACGCACACACACACACACATAAACACACGAACGTACAACAATTGGTCCACAAATTTATTAGTTTTGAACTGAAAATTTCACTCTGTAATTTCGATCTATGTGATTAATATTTATTACTGAATTGTGCCTTGACAAGAAATACGATTATACAGAAAATATTTTTTTGGTGCGAAATAGATTTTTCATTAGGCTGCAGATACTGATGCAAAGATGTAGATGAAAAGAGAGAGACAAGTAAATGGAAAACAAATTTAATTTTTAGTAAAGAAATTCTGATTGATAATTTACACACTTTATTATAAAACTTAAGGGAAGTAACTCTGCAATGACTTCACGGTTCATGGTTCGTATTCCAGGGACACAGGGATTATCATATCTCGAAAGAAGACATATTTTAAATAATCTAAAAATGAAGTAAACCAATGAAAATCCTAATCAAGTTGTGAATTCCTTAATAAAAGAAAGGTAAACACTGAGTTTCGTTCAGGTTGGTCTGAACTATTAAAAATAAAAGTAATAAGTCGTGAAATTGAAAAAAAAATTCCCATTGCAAGGCAACAAATATAGTAGAGTAAATATGAATCAGACCAAGGACGTCAGTACAGCATCTGTGCAACAGGGGTTATATTTGAAGACCACTTAGACGAAAATAGCTTTTTAAACCTATGTAGATTCCATAGAGAAAACAGTGGATAGTGCACAAACCTTTGGAAATGTAGCACATTGTCATAATCTTTATAAACGGTCCCTAATTTCTTTGAATTTTCGATCAAAGAAGCCATACCACTACAAAATTTGGATTATTTCAAAACCTCTATCAAACAAGGAAAATTTTTTAGATATAGTTAGGGAACAATTTGAAATATTAGCCATTCTGATATTCCGACAAACGAGGAGTACATCAAAATAGAAAATATTAATTCTAAAAAAGAGTTTTCTTCCGATATTCAATAACAATCACTTAGGCAAAAAACAAAACCATTTTCATGGCGGATGAAGCTCTATGTCACATAGCATAAAAGTCTCAAGAATGACAAGCCTCCATAAGGTCATAATCAAGTCTGTCTTCTCGGATGAATCCCATTGAATATGTCTGATCTATTTTGGATCATGAAATAAAAAAAAGTAGAGAAAATCATTTACAGAAGTTTTGCATCTTGGTTTAAATGTTGCTTTATATGATATCCCATAAATGATATAATATCCCATGAGAGAAAATAGTGTGGCATTAAGTTACTTGCATGCTAGGGCGCTTCTTGCGACCGCTGGATGACGTTCTTATACACACCGTACGTATGAATAAGTACACTTCCATTTGCCTCTTTTTATATTCTTCCTACCTAATTGTGCTAAGGCATTAAAATACTATGAATTGTAATGTCATTTAATTTCTATCTCCTGTTTCAGGAAACAATTTATGCGACGAGAATACTATACACTCACTCACATAAATATAAAACCTATCGTTAAATATATACCCTTCAAGAATAGATAATCCTGCAACGAAAATTGATACCCCGCTACAATGGATTTGATGCCTGAAAAAGGAAACACTGAAAGATCCGCTCATCGCATGTTCACTAATATTTAATTAACATAATATTAATGAAGCATCTCTATTATTGAATAAAGGGTTTTCTTTTGAAACAGATCTCTACATTTGCTTTTGCCATGTATCTGTTTATAGTTTCTATTGTGTTTGGATTCTCCTTTCAATTCTTTAAGTACAAGTGTACGGATAGAAGCCTATAATTATCATAATTTTATTTTGTTGATGTTATAGGAATCAAAATTAATTGGGTCATTTTTATTTGTTGGTTTTTGTAAATCCTGAAATTTTATTTATTATGGCTACGGATTAATAAAATGTCGATAAAACGTAAGGTTTTCTTTTGACACATTTCTTCATATCAACAATATTTATAAAGCATATACTTAAAGAATATAAGATTCAAATATTTGGTAAGCCATGAAATTAAAAAAATTAAAAAAAAGTAACTCCTCATTATTCCACTATCGGAATTATAATGAAGTTAAATAAATAACAAAATTTGTTAAATTTAAAAAAGGTTTTCCTACTTGTTTTGTTATTTTATATCGTCGGCTTCCTTATATTATTCTGTTAGATTTAATTCCTATTTGCAACTCATGCATACATACAAACATATATATATATATATATATATATATATATATATATATATATATATATATTTCAGACAGAAATATTATATATACATAAAAGTGGACATTGAGGTCAACACGAAGCGGCAACAGTCTGTTTCATGCTTGAACGCAATCTCCAGGCCATTTTTATGAATTTGATATTTACATATACGTTATCCCTGATATTAAGCACTTTTCCTAAAATACAGCATACAGTAAACTATATTTCTATCATCCATATATATATATATATGCATATATATAAATATATATATTACATAGGAAAGAAATTCAAATTTGCTTCATTCGAATAGCTATTTCAAGCAAAAAAGTCCATGTTGGCAAATATATATATATATATATATATATATATATATATATATATATATATATATATATATATATATATATATATATTCGCACACACACGCAAACGTAGCGTAAACATAGATGAAAATTAAAAAAAAACATCAGTCAAATACTGAAACCACCCCCTGACGAATGAACTGAGCAATTATATATAAAACTCCAGAGTTGAGGGGCGGAATGTAACGTCAATCTGCTAAGTTTATAATTTTATATTTGTAATAATCATATGTGTGTTTGTGTGTGTGTGTGTATGTTTGTGTGTGTGTTTGTGTTTGTCTGAGGGCTTCTTTTAATATGAGAAATGTTTATTAACGGATGACTGTCAAGAATAAAACTTTAAACGAGGTTCGAAACGAGACTTATTTGAAACCCCAGTAATTGATATTATGTCACTTTATTTACTCCATCGTCAGTTGAATTGTAATATTAATTACCTTCTCTTTTTTTTATACATCACAATTTTGCTATAAGGATTTATTTATTTTATATTGTTTCTCTTTTAATTTCAGGAGACCCGAACACAAAACCTTGGCTAGCGTCCTACGCGGGTTGGCGCGAAAACGGCGATCCGTGCTTCGGACGTTGGGTTCGAAACATTTGCGTTTTCGGAATCGGGGATATTCTTTATCTCACTGAAAAGAAACACCTATTTGCCAACAAATTCTACATCGATCAACAACCACTTGCACTTGATTGTCTTGAAGAATGGCTACTGAGCAAAACCTGCCGACCTGTCACTCTCGACCTGGACTATTACAGGAATCTTCCATTTGTAAATAAATGATCCGTCCAGTTGCCGACCTTCACAGGTCGATAACATAAATTTCGGATTCATTGTCCGACCATATTCATATGACTTTGATTTAATGTCGTCACTTTGCTAACTCAGGCGATTATTTAAATAAAAATCCATGGAATCTTTTTTGCTTATTGGATGCGGACAAGAATCAAGGGAAATTACTCTGTATATCCTGATCACATCTGCAGTGGTAGATGCAATGTGAAGGCGATAACTAAAATAAGGGACTTTTACTATGCAATTTATTAAACCCATTTTATCGCATAGATTGCAGCAAAGATATTAGTCCCTTTACTTTTGCTATTGACACCAATGACTGCAGAAGCCCCAAAATATGCAACCATGATAATAATTCGGACGAAATCTACCTCCCCTATTTGAAAAAAGAAAAATAATTTTTTTAATTGCTGCATTTTTTATTAACTGATTTTATAAACAATTAAGCTATACAAAATTGTATGCATTTATATGTATGTACAAACAGTGACTTGTATAGATTCGCATAAGTAAATTTTGCGTGTCTGTATGAGTTATATACATGCATACGAATTAAATTCCGATATAAGCAAAGATCTCTCAGAAGAAATTGAAGAGAAAAGATTTCTTAACTCAGATCCGGAAAAATGAAGAGGTATTGCTTGGATGTCAAATAATAGCAAACAACTATTTCTTTCTTTGCATATAATACCATTTTTTGTTTTATTACAAACGTCGTGATAGATTTTATATCAATTTATTTTTCAGTAAAATTCACTTCCGGAGTTTCAAGAATGTTCGAATGTATCAGAAAGCAATCTTCGCAATACCGAAACGTTTATTCAATGATTTCAGATCCCGTGATAGTATTTGTCCAAACTGACCCATACCCCTCCGTTTTTTTTTGATTGAGTAAAAAATTCAGTTGCAATTTCTAAAACTGAATTTTTCGGTGATTAACGCTTTCGTTCAGTAGATTCGTATATGTGATATGTTGGTTTTTTTGACTGACTATGAGATTTTATATTTGTTTTTGTATATACCATTTCTAGCAACAAAACTATATTTTAATAGCATTTTCGTATGCATTTATTAGTTAATGTCTTATAATAAGAAAGGAATAAAAACATAGCATCCAGTACGTCTGGAACGTCTACAACAATGCAAGACATCAATTTGTGTACCGTGTCCATGTTTTTAAAAATATGTGGAGGCAGCCAAATCAGAAATTTAGATTCCAGTTTTTAATTTATTTTTACTTATTTTTTTTATCTTTGCGAATTTTAAAAAATATCTAACTAAAAACTGATTCTAACACTTCCTATTGAAGAACATCATGTTTACGTATATTGTTGTCATCAGTTACACTGATTGATATTCCTTCAATGTTCTTTTTATCATTTTCTGTGCAAAGGAGATGGGAATTCATTGTAAATTAACTTATGTCTTAAGAATTCGTTTAACTAGCAACACGTTCTGAACGAAAAAGTGTTGAAATTTCAAGTGGAATCGATCGATCTTGTAATTTTTTTTTTATCTCTCGGCAATTTACTACAAGTATCGCACGATGGAACGCAGACTATTGGTAAATATTTTTCGCAGTGTTTTTTTTTTTGTTTTTTTTTATCGTTATGCTTTTTCCAAGCTCCGGATATTTTGTAAATTTGTATTCTTGTGAAGTGATTGCGAAATACTTCCCAATGAATGTTACAGTGAACTTTTTTTATATAACAAAAAAAGAAAAAAAAAAAGGAAGTGAAAATGAATCTAGCGTCATTTTTACATATTAGATTTTTGCAATAATCTAATCGTTGTTTCAAATTTAGAAAAATATGCATTTAACCTTTTATTAGTCATGAAGAAAGCTATATGTTATAGACTGAACCATGCACTGTAATGTGCCGCTAATTTATACTGCTATAAATTATAGTAGTGAAATGTATCTATACATATCCATGAACATTAGTACATGCTGTGAATCTATAAACTCTATTGAGTGCAATACAGTGAGTATGCTATATTGTAGAAAACGTACGATTATCATTTGAATTAAGGGTCAGAAATCGATAACCGGCGTCAGGTTTTCCGTCATTTGTGATACTGATCATTGCAGGTTGTAAAACATACATATCATTTTAACATTTTTGTACAGGCATTTTTATACACACACATGCATATAACTGACTGAAAAGTAATTTGTTCGCATGAAAACATCTGCTTTTGACGTCATTTTTATTGTGGTTCAAAAGAAAAAAAAAAAAAGAAAAAAGATAACCCCAGCTTTTTGTAGCCACACAATAATATAAACCATTAACATCATAACGACAGACTGAACTAATTCTTTCATGCTTTAACATGATAAATGCATTATTTCTTGACTTTATCGTGTGTCTGGCAGATTGCGGAGATGGAAACTTTAAAATTTCGCAGTAATTTACGGCAATTAAACACATTTTTACGTCTAGCGAACATATTTCCAGCATTTCGTTATCTTTTAAATGGAGAAATTGAAATTTTTAAAACCAATAGCTTTATTGGGTTTGCGACAGATTTTTCAATCGTCGGGAATGCTAAAAATCTGTAAGCGCTTGAATTTTGTTAGGGAATTCTTTTTTTAACATGGAAATGAAAACACGCACACACACGCGCGCGCACACACACACACACACACACACACACACACACACACACACACACACAGGGAACGCTACCCCAAAATTTGGCGAATTTGATCAGCGCACGCGAATTGAATGTAGTAAGGATTTTGGGCGCTAATCATTGTGAGCAGTACTCATCGTGAACCAATAGACTACTTCGAAAGATACGGCGAAAATTTGTGTGCATCTTGTACACACACACACACACACACACACACACACACACACACACACACACACACACACACACACACACACACACACACACCATATATGAACACTTGTAGGTAAGCTATGTAAATTGATATATATTCTTGTATAATTCTTGACATGTTCTGTTCACTATGCCTGTGCTTGCGTACGTGTACGCGTTCATGCTTGTGTACGTGTATTTTCCATCACTTCAAAAAGATCACGCATAATTTAAAAAATACGCGAGATTTTCATATAGGATGCTTAAGTATCTAAAAATCTTTGTTGATTTTATCACTCTGTTTCAGCCGATTTGTTCTTCTGATATTCCTCGATTATAGCCTCATACACCAAACACAAAAGGAAAATCGAAGAACACATCGGTCGACATACTGAAATAAACATAAAGATTAAAGTAGTACTAATGTGAATAACTCATAGATTAATAAAAAATAAAAAAAGTTTTATTTCTGTAATACCCCAGAAGCATTTGTCAAACTCCTGCAAATCTGAGGCGTTAATTCAAAACTTAAGCGCATTTATAAATTAACTTATTGTCCATAAATTAAACTGGCATTTATTTAGTAAAATGATTCCCGTTTGGTTCAGATATGCGATAAACAAAATGATAATTAGGCTCATATACATACAATAATGGTACGGAGTGTATGAGTGTAATTTTGCCTCATAAAGTGAACACAGGTGGCGATATGATTTTAATTCTAACTGCTATAATGGTAGTTTTATTTTGTAGTTCTCGTTTATAGAACAGTGAGTCCTTAACGTTTTCAAAGCAAACACAAAAATGTTTCAAAGAGAAAAATTCGACTGGGACCTGTTTGAATGGACGCTACTGCTAAGATAACTTTGCAATAAGATGAAATATAAATAATTAATATGAGAAAAGAAACCTTGAAGTTGAAATCGAACTAATTCAGGTCTTACAGTTTTAATATGCGAAAAGATACAACTAGTTAATTTCATAAGATCGTGTCAGTCCTGCGCTGTTAGTACGAGTCAAATGATCATAACAGGCAAATATCATATGAAAGATTATGCATTCTCAAGTTTGTTTTTTATCAACTCAGGTAAAGGACACCGAATATTTGTCTTCTAGAATATAACGTCCATTTTGTTTTATTTATTTTAGATTTCTCGAAGTGTACAAACAGGCACACATACGTGTGTATATATGTATAAAAGATAGGCTTTGTAAATGAATGCACATATCATCGGCCTCGTAGTGTATTTTTTCCAGAGAAAATGAATCTGAGAATTAGGTAATGCATAGCAGACTAACGTTTTAATGATGATAATTTGTATAGAAGTGTCATGAAATATATAAAAAGAAAAATTAAGTTCAGAGACATTAATAATTATTAATAAATTACGATATGGATACATTTTCCCGGTGCACTAGTGCACACACATAATATATATGTCTGTATATATATATATATATATATATATATATATAAACGAAAATTATCAGCATTTAATCCAATCACAAAAAAAAAAAACCTTTTCGCACGCCTACACTAGTCTTGTATGTGTAAAGTCGTAAATTGGAGTTTGGAAAGGTTGAATTTTTTATCTTAGATTCATTGTCGTACAATGAATACATCAACATTTTCCATCAAGCAAAAACCCCGGTTATGTTTTAAATTACTGTTATTTTTCTTTAAAGAGACTCCATCAGAATTCCGGTTTTTTCATTGAACACCCAGGGTGTTAGCAACATCAAACTACAAAAGGCATTATACAAAACAGGATTTATATAGTGTTCATTGAAACACCTTTAAAGTAGTAGAAATATTTTTATTTATCGAGTACCATTTAATCAGTTGTCGAATTTATTTCAGTGTACCTAAAATTCTAGGATAAACACATATTTATCGAGAAGAAAAAAATGGTTTCAAACTAAAGCAAAGTCCCATCTAATTTTGTTTAGGACTTATAAAATCTGTGAGATTTAGTATAAATTTAATTTGGATAATCAAAATTCAGGATAGAGAAACCGGTTTAAAGAAGTGAACGGTTTGTATGTTTCATAGTAAAAATTAATTTCTATCTACGAGGGGTGGAAAGTCTGATAGTTTCGTGCAGACGAAAGCCTGGCGTGAAAATGAGCCAAAAAAAAAAGAAAAAAAAAAAGAATAAAACGGTAAAAGAAAAACTAAAGAAGATCGAATCGATTGATTAGTTACACTTTCAAATATTCTTTTTAAATGTATTATTTTTAAAGAAAAATAGTAACTGGCGCCGTAAAAACAGAAAAAAGGTTCAACGATAAATTGCATGTCATTCATTACAAAAACCCACACAACTCACATCAAAACTCAAAGAATGCAGACTCGACGCTATTATTATTATTATTATTATTATTATTATTATTATTATTATCGTTGCTGCTACTGTTGTTGTTGTTGTTGCTGCTGTTATTGTTGTTGTTACAGCTATTTTTGTTATAGTTGTTAATTGCTATCATCATTATGATTATTATTACTGCTATTTTGATTATGTTTATTATTATTGTTTGTTTCTTTTGATGCAATCATTTATCGAGTCTTTCAACTGTGGCGATAAGTAAAAGGATTTTCTTAGAACTTTTTTTTGAGCATTGGAAGAATTTTTCTAATTATGTGAGCAGTACTAATTAACACAATCTTTTGTATTTCAGCTAGAGATGGATTTCTTGGAGTTTGAGTATATCAGCATTCTTCTTAATTATAACTCGCTCTCCTACTAATACTGGAATAATAATTGTGTTTAAAGGCCACATTCTTGTAAATTTTACTTCCATATCCTTATATTTGAAAAGTTCATAAAATTATTTTGCTGAAATGTTTTTAACAGGCATATTATCATGCTCTGATGTTCTTGCAATCTTTATGACAATATCTCTTCCGTTAGTTTGTATAGTGAGGTCGGTGTATTTGGTAAAGTCAGAGTAAAGTAATAACATCAACTTCGAGAACTGGTGATAGTCTTTGCTCTTAGTATTTTTCTGTATGGATTAGGTTATAATATTGATATCTTCCGACGAACCTACCTTATTATGCCTATTTTAAAATTCATTTGGTGCTAGACAGTCTGACATATCATCAATAGTCTCCTCAGCATGTGAAGGAAACAACACTTTGAATACACTGCAATCTATAAAATATGTATCTGGTAAGATCGTGTTAGAAGCTTTGATCTTAAGCTGTTAGGATAAACTTTTCTCTTCTGTATCTGGTTTATAATTAGAGATCTGCAGCCACAGATAGGTGAGATTTTTTGTCGATATCAGGGTCTTGTGCTTCAAATGGGTTACGGCCATTTAAAAGTTTTTTCTTTCTGCTTGGTTTTCATGTTGGTTAGACCATGAATTTATTTTCATTTTCGTTTTTACCTCATTTGTTGGTAATTTTTCTATTTCATCATGATTGTTTACTTATAAATCTTGTTTGGAATTTTGGTTTCCTTTAATTATTAAATATAGCTTTTCTTTAGTTGATCCATACTGTTAAACAAATTTTGACATTCAATCTTTATTAGTTCTAAATAACTTTCAATCCCTACAATTGTAGTCGTATATGTGAGTTCTAGTTCTAGTTCTAGTTCTAGTTCTAGTTCTAGTTCAGTCCTATACTTCCAGTTAACCTAGGTACGTACACTTGATCATCTACATTTAGATGATGCATTTTATTCATGGTTAGAAATTTTTTGATTTTTCTCTTTACTGAACCCCTTCAAGATTCCAATTTACCAAATTAAAAAAAAATGTAACAATAAGTGTTGCTAAGGTATTAATAGCTTCAAAATTATTTTGTACATTTTTGTACAATTTTATTTATCGATTTTATACATCTAAAACATTCCTTTCTAATTTTTGCTTTTCATTACTTTTATGATTTTGGATCCTTTGTCTTTCATTAATTTCACGATATTTGTACACTTCTTTCTGATCCAGTTTTTAAGAAGTTTTACATCCGTTGTCTGTACAATCCCCACTTTAAAATGTTGCCTTCGTACATTTGTTTAGGACAAATTAAAAGGATTTATTTACAGTTATTTACTGATACGTTTCCTTATTTATCATTTTTAGAAAACAGTTTCAAATCATTCATTTAGAACAAGTGATTAATAAAATTATTAAATATGTGATAACCATCATATGTAGCATTTGGTTCAATTCAGTGATGTTCTAATGCAATATAGAATGATAAAGATTAACGAGAGTCTAGAATATTTCACATTTATCAGTAAGTTAGTACATCTAATTTTACCATTAATGTAGTTGAAGATCAAGGTAGCATCCCATTTATTTCATTACCGAATGTTAGAAAATTAATTAATAGAAATTTTTATTAATTCTAGTGACTTTATTATGTCACGAGGGACATTATCAAAAGCTTTTCAATAGTTTATCCGTGCGCTGCTTAATCATCATCATCATCATCATCATCATCATCAACATCCGTCTCAGATGTGCTCGTCACTGCGCAGCTGAGCCTCTGACCAGCTTCCTCCATGTTATTCGGTTGCGTGCCAATGTTTGAGTCTCTGTGGATGATCTTCTAGTCTTGCTTTGCTTAGGTTCATATCTTTTGAACGGCAATTTTCCAGCAACATTTTGTTGATGAGTTACCGCTTTTTGCAGCTGTAAGACTCTTTTTACATTCTTTAAGTTTAGTTTTAAAGAACAGATGCATTATTTCACTTAAAATTGATATGAGTATTTGGTATATTGTGGATAAACATGTAATTGGAGGCTAATTTTAGGGGTTGGCGGTGTCATAAGTTTTGGTAATTAAATAAGTAATATCTGGAGTAAGCCATTCTGCGTTTTGCTGTGACTTATTGATAACATTATAAAACAGATAAATGGAAAAGCATTTAAACAAAGTTTAAATACATCATCTACTTCTGGGGACTTTAATTGTTTCTTTTATTCTCTGTGTGATTGTTGTACTTCAACGTCTGTGTTGTTCTATTTTTGTTCAGCTATTTCTCTATAATTCTGATCAGTATTCCTGATGTATTCTTCACTACTAGTAAAATTTCTCTTATATCTTATTTCAGAATTTTCTCATTTCTTCATTTGATGGTCTTTTTATAGACTTCACTGATCAGCCCTATTCCTATAGAATCTTTCCTTTTTAGTTTTAAAGTGTTGTGTTGTTTATAAAAAATTATTTCTTTTCTCATGTATCCTATTTATGCTTTTAGTTGGATACATTGTTTTGGGACCTTTTTAACAGTTGGAGTTTCATTTTCTTACATATATATGTTTAATTTCTAACAACCTCTTGTTTTGCCCTATTATTCCTTTTGATACTTCACCCAATATTGAGAGTTCTACCTGAACAACTTCAATCTTTTTCTCTTTTCTCAATTTGCTATAACGTTGATTTATGTTCATTTCTTGGAACTAGCTTTTGTTTTTTAGGTTTTTGCATTGATGCTATAACAATTGCCTACTTTACATTGGTTCAAGTCAATATTGTTTATTGTTTCTTTAATTGCTTTGTCTACTTTTCTAATAATATTCGTTTTTCTATTATGCCTTATTTTGTCCAATTTTTCTTTCTTCTGTTTTATTTAACGTATTTTTTTAAAGTCCCCTAGTAATGCTTATTTTCCTTTTCTCAACTTTCTCGTTATTTGTATTGTTTTTTCATTTATGACTTATTTTGTTGTTTCTCTCGTTGTTGTTATCCTTGTTTTCGAAAAGGAAAGCGGTACACGTGTATATTATTATTATTATTATTATTATTATTATTATTATTATTATTCGTGATTTTTAAAAAAAATATTTGACAAAGAAAAAAGAAACGTGATTGTAAATGCTTTCTTTTAAAACTGTCAAAGTCTGTTTCAAAATAATCGAATTGAAATTAGACTAAGTTTACGTTATTTTTCGGAACAGGTATTATTGCTGGTACTCAACTCAAATAGGTTATCAACTACTCTATTAATACAAATCAAGAATTGGAGATTTATATATTTCAGTCTCCGTTTCTAAAATCGTTTATTTTTCATTCTCTTTTAATTCACCTCCTTAAAACGAGGCTTAATAATAGCAATATAAAAATCATTGAGACAGGTATAAGTCATTTCCAGAACTAAACTATATGATTTTGAATTTGTAAGCTTTCCTCTAAAGTTCTATAGCTGCAATTTTGAATATACATTGTATATTTGAAAATTTTAGTGAGTTTTAGAAGCAAAATGACGTAGTAATCAACATACTTCTCATCTTAATATTTATTGCTGTTTTCGAAAGTACAAAGGTAATCAACTAAATTTATGATAGTTTATTTATTAACAATAAATTTACTTGATTATCGTTGTAATTTTGGAAACAACAATAAAAACTAAAATAAGAAAACATGTTGCATTCCATTTTACATAAAAATTACAAAGATATAATAAGAATTTTATTTTTTCAAATTTGTTATATTTTGGAGCAAGCCATAAATTTTGGTTTAACAAGTGCACTATCAATTATCGATTAATGATTATTACTTCAGTTCTACTAGCTTCCTTTTCGTCGCCATCTTGTACGATATTAATAGCAATCGGTGCATTCCCACATAAATATTTATCCTGCCAAAATTATTGAAACATTTTCCAAACAATCTGAATGAATTTACATGTCTTCTATCTTACTCTTCAGTGAATTTTCTAAGAAACCCAACCTAATGTATCAATTCGATAGGAACTTCAAAAAATTCTCAGACTGCTATCATTAATGTTTGCATGAAGCTCATTTGTATCGTAAAATCATGTCGTAAAAACGACACTGGCGCGTGTACTCTGTAGATGACATGATTAGTTTTGTTTAAGCAATAGTTAAATTATTTTTTTGGAAATGAATTTGTTTCTTGTTGTATTTATTCTTGTCATCATGAAAAGTAGAAAACCATAATGCATTGTTTTAATATGGTCATATTTTTACTCGTATTATTATGTACTCAGCATTTGCAAGAGGTACTTAGATATTTTAAAGCCTTTTCTTTCAAATGAAATTCTTGTGACATATCAATCTACAAGAAATACTATTTGTCAGCATGAACACTCACAAAGGTCTATGTAATATATATATATATATATATATATATATATATATATATATATATATATATATATATATATACACACACTTATATATCTATATATGTATATATATATAATACATATGTGTGAGCACAGACATATATATATTCATACATTCCTTTTATACAACATAAGCCATTATACTTATATATAATGATATTTATATATTCATAAACATATATGCTGATAAATAGTATAAATTTTTTCATATATATATATATATATATATATATATATATGTATGTATGTATGTATGTATGTATGTGTACATATTAAATAATGAATCTTTATCTTTATATTCAAATTGGCATGTGTATGAATGTATAGAATTATATATATATATATATATATATATATATATTCATGCGCATATACATATATATATATATATACATGCGCATGGGATAACGATATATAAATTTCGATATATCAAGGACAATTTTTGGGAAAAACTTGGAAAACTTTTCGTGTGACGCGTTTCGTCTTTTAGGACTTCATCGGACTAAATTTGTTTATGTTGATGCGACTACATATGCACAGGAGAAAACAATTCACTACGACGACGAAAATGTTTAGAGAGTGGTTTGATTGCAAGGTCATCCACAGTAAATTTGAGCTCAGGCTCAGACAATATTTCACCATTCATTGCAGATCTTCTATTATCACAATGTGTGATATCTAATAACAAAAGTGATCGGAACAAATAGAAAAAAGAATCACAATAAAATCAGCTAGATTATATACCCAAAGCACATTAAAAAATTCAATCAAAATTCCCAGCACCTCTTTTTCGTGGGTATGTCTAATTGCAACAACGTAAACAATGTAGTCTGATGAAGTTCTAAAGAACAAAGAACGTCACACGAAAACCTTTTCGATAATAACAAAATTCTTTTTTTAAAAAAGTAGTCAACCAGGGAATTTCTGGAAGATAACGTTTTTAAACCAAACAGTCTTTGTAATTGCAGTGCTCAATATCAAGAGATGCAGCATTAATAGTAATAATAAATAAAATCAAATATTGACTTATCTGATCTCTACTCCGAGTTACACAGAGATTAGATACGTTTGTGAGAAGACTTGATTGTAAAATGTTACAATCAAGTTTCCTGACGAGTGAGTATAATCTCGGTAAAACTCAGAAGAGCGAGCTGATTAGTGAATGAATAATTTTTTATTATGATATATATATATATATATATATATATATATATATATATATATATATATATATATATATATATATATATATATATATATATGCGTTAACTTTGCTCGCGCTTGTATATATATATCTATATCTGTGAGTGTGTTCATTTGACTCATTATTAGGACTATATATATATATATATATATATATATATATATATGTGTGTGTAAGTGTATACTGAAAAAGGTACTTTTAGTTATGTCTATTTTTAGATATTTGTATTCATGTCCGTGGGATGTCTATTACATAGATATATATATATATATGTAGAATCTTATTTTTTAGCTAATTATATTTATGTACATTCAAATGTTTATCCGTATGTAGTTGTTTATTGTAAACCTTTGTTAAATGTCATTCCTTCCATAAACTGCTTATTACGCACATACAAATAATTAAGAAAATTTATTCGTTGCAATTCGAAGCCGGTGTTCCCAGTGTGGGTAATAATTGGAACTGGTCAGATGTTATTATTGAAATAATTCGTTTTTGTGATTGTTGCGCATGCGTTTTTGTACACTATTAATATTTACATAGCCGTGTGTAACGCTGAACTTAAACAGTTTAGCTTGAGGCTTTATTTGTTTTATTAAAAAAAAGTATTAAGAGTAATTTAAGCTAATTTGCTGGTATAATAAGGTGTTTCGAGCCCACCAAAATGAACGGGAGAGCATTATACCCACGCTCTTACCAAAATTTGTAAAATATTTGAAAAGGAATTGTTTGAGAAACACCTGGTCGATATTAAACTAGACTCTATGAACATTTCCGGTTGTTGTACAACCATGAATAAATGTGTTTATCCGCCCTTATATAAAATAGTCTGTGATTTCTTTTAAATGTCTTGTTGACTGTTCTCATTTTTTAAACTTTATGTCAGTGTATTGATGTTTTTTCATTTGATTCTAGAAACGCTACAGGAAACAGTATCCTTAAACAATACGAAGCTGCTTCAAAATTTAAATTATTTTATTGATTAATATTATTCTTTCTACTGCAACAGTTAGCATTTGAAATTCACTTATTGTTACTTCGCTATATTTTATATCTCAGAGTGAAGATTTTGTGTAATGCATCTAATTGTCTGGTATATTGAAATTACAACGATGAACGCTAGGATGAACGCTAGGACAACCGTAGAAACGCTACGAATAAACGAATTTTGACTTATTTCTCCGAGAATCGCGAATAGGGATTACCCAACACATACAGGTCCAGAAGGGCCTTGTGATGAAGTTAAAGATAGAATAACCCTAAGGGTTTCAAAAAGAAAAACAAGTGTGGAACACTGTGTATCCTAAGCACTACAAGTTGTTCAGATTAAGCTTTTATCATCAGCACTTAATATTTTACTGCACATATTATTTGACAAAAAATATCTTAAGTGCAAAGTCAAATTCAGAACAAACTCAAATAATCATGGATTACGAGTATAGCGCTCTATCAATGAAAAGAAGGTAATCTTCTCAGTACACAAACACACACTCAAACTCACACACACACAAACACATACACACACAGATAACTATATATATAGCAGAGTGAATTTCTATAAATAGATAAGTGATATATATAAATAGTAACTCCTTGGCCGTTGAATCTTTTTTAATGTTTGAACTCAAGTAAAAGTCAGATTTTCAATGCTTGGTTTTACAAGAGATAAGCCTTTCCCATTTGGAAGATCTACGTCACATCACCTTCCAATTCTCTAATTTGGTCTCGTGTGTTAAAATATTTATTTATTGAACAAAGCTAACTTTCACATGAAGTCGAATTTATGAAGCAGTTAGATGGTAAAAGATCCTAGTAGGAATGGTTTGGGGGTCAAACACGCAAACTACTACACAAAGATATCTACTCTTTACAATATAACTATATGAAGATCATGACTGGGTTCCTGAACGTCAGGTGGAAAAGTACGAAAATTTGCGAAAAGAATGTATAAGACATGGGTGCATGACAAGATAATGTGAAAATGAAGTTAGCAAATATAAACTTCGAAAAATTACATTTCTTAAATAGGGCAATTGAATCTTACTTTGCTAGATTGGCTTCTCGTAGTGCAATGCTAAAGTACGAATGACTTGAAAGTTATTTTCCAGTTTAAAAAGGAATACACGTTCGATTTTTGCTGGGAGATGCATTTTTTAGTAAGTTTGATCGGTAGAGATTAATTTCAGTGTTGTAAAACGGAATGTCAACCACAATATATAACGTCTATAGCGATAAAAATTAATGTCTGATTAAAAAATCCATTAATTTCGCACACACACAAACACACATATATATTATTTAAAATTTGTTACATTTATAGGGGAAGAACTCTCATTATCGGAGGTAGAAAGTTTGCAGATATACAGTCTGGAAATCAGAATCAACATTTCATGATGATTGTCAGTTTCATGCTTTAAGCGATCTTCAGATAATGAGAACGCATATACATATAGGTATATGGATATGCACATGTATTTAATATCTTACTGACAATGTACTGTTTTACTGATATTAAATTTGCTTTACAAAATCAATGTACATATTACATATTGAGAGAGCATGAGAATCAAAGAATAAGGAAAAAAAACAGCTTTTTTAAAAATGATTTCACAGGCTGTGAGCGTATCCTGTAGAGCAACGATTAGCAAGTTTATCTTGTAATGCAATACGTATCCTCAATGTATGCCCTGCCACTGTAGTCTTGTAAAAGTTTAAAGACTGTACAAGTTTAAATTAAGCCTAATCAATTGCTGGGCACTCTGTAATGGAGCATCTTGGTCAGCAGACCATTACTGATATCGCGAGTTGGCTCCTCACTGGGTTCCGTAGTAAGCTAGGTCTACTATATATTTTCACAGATTTCTTGCTTATTTTGATATAGTTAATTTGTTCGTAGTTCAATAACTGCCAGAATCGTATTAATGAAAAATTCGATTTTTACTGGTTGCAACAAAATGTTCTTGTTTGTGAAGAATTCTATTTGCATACAAAGGTATATATATATATATATATATATATATATACACTGTGTGAGTAAGACAAACAATGAGACATGCAAAAATCATTATTTAAAAAGGGACGAAAGACATAGTTTAGTAAAAAAGAAAGGGAAAAAAAATGATAGGAAGTAACGAATGTTTTTGTTATCAGCTGGTGTACTGAAACCTCAATTAATTCAGCTTCTCAATAGGCTGTTTACATCACATGTTATTAACAATATGTACTTTTTTTATACCAACCTTTTGTAAGATAGATTAGAGAATACCAGAGCTAAGTTAATAAATCTAAATCAGAGAGAGGGAGAAAAATATTTCTCTAAAGAATTTTAAAGATAAACAGTGCGTAAATAAATTGATAGAATGGATTATATTGGGAAAGAGAGAGAGAGAGAGAGAGAGAGAGAGAGAGAGAGTGAGAAAGAAAGAGAGAGAAAGAAAAGAAAATTAATTGGAGAGAAATAGAATCAGAAAGAAAGAAAAAAGAAATAAATAAATTCGCGATGCATATGTAACAGATAGAGAGAAATGTGGGTTGAATACAAAAGAGTGCGTGTGTGTAAGAGAGAGAGAGAGAGAGAGAGAGAGAGAGGGGGGGGGAGACGGGCCCACAAAGAATTGAGATTGGAATCGGTTCATTATAAAGAAAAGAGATATTGAGATATACTCAAATAACGATAAAAGAGAAATATAGAGATATAAAGTAAATCGGAGAGAGAGAAAGATATATATATATATATATATATATATATAAAAATCACTTCGAAAGAATGGGAGGGTTAAGAAAAGCGAAAGAAAGAGGTTAGTCGTTAGGATGGATTAAATATTAACAAAATAAAAAACAATGTCGATGCTGTATCAGCGAACTTTTAAAAGGTAAGTACTACAAGAATCACCATGTTCTCTATAGAAAACGTAGTTGCTAATAACAACTTTTGTCTTGATATTGATGTTTTAATTGATAGATATTATCTTGTCATGGATCGATGTCCTTTGAACTGCATCGGAGTAAAAATGCTTGTAAAAATGATTGCATACTAAACGCATGATAATTTTTCATAGATCACTTATTTAGCATTGTGTATTTTTTATAACATTTTGAAAGGTTTACCATATTTGACAGTATAGAGAACGCACTTTTTTACAAACTATATGAAAAATCAACCCGACTATTATATATAAAGATGAAAGCTTCCCTTCAGCTAATACTTAACATTTACTATAATAGGCGATCAAAATTTCCTGAAGTATCTCACCCCACGCAAAGTTATGAGTTAATATGAGAACTCTTCCATGACAATAGCTTAGAGAAAAGCCATAATAGTTAAAAAGCATAAAAGGAT
>CAHIKZ030000924.1:452500-465000 GCA_903632075.3 Acanthosepion pharaonis | reverse complement strand
TATATTTAGAATCAGAAAGAGACAGTTGGAATGTTTGGGAGACATAATGAGAAAAGATGGCGTAGATAATTTGATATTCACTGAATATACTGAAGGCAAGATGGACAGAGGGAAACAGCGAGTAGCCAACCTAACAAGCTTATGTAAATGGATGGAAGGAGAGAAAATGGAAAGCAAAAAACAAACAAATATTACTAAGAGATACAATGACTTGTGGAGAATTCAGTTGTGGAGAATTTTACACCTTTAAAGTACTCGACGCATAAAAGAAGAAAACTGTCTATCAGAATAAAATCATACGCCTTGTGTTCATCATTCAATTGCTCTGGCCTTTATGCAATTGCCTATTAAATGTTTATAATTCTTATTTCTATAATCGTTGTTTGTAAGAGAAATTTCGGTTAATTTATCAAACATTTTTAACCGGAGAGTTTGTGCTTTGTTTATTACAACTGTATAGTTTGCATATTTGTAAAGATCAAAATAGCAGGTTTTTGCGGCTTTGTTAGCTTTAATTCACTCTTTGATGTTTACCAGTCAACGTCTGCCATTTTCCTCTATCTGAAGAATCACGCAATTTTCACCTTCATAAAACATTTTTTGTTAGCGGCATCGATGAAGCGACAGTCAGCTGCACAAATCGTCAGTTGCCATTACAGCGAAAGAGAAACGGACTTGCAGAGAGATTGACAATTAGCAATAGATACACCGATATGTAGAGCGAACTGATTCCGAACAAGAGAAATTCCTAATAGTTCGCAGGGGAGTCATTGATCCACCAAACTGAATTAGAGAATACAGATACAAGAAATAGAAAGCAAAAAGGATCCGACGACTTTGCTCCGCTTTTGCAACACTGAAAGAGGTTGACCCATTTCATTATTATTCCATTATTCTCCTATTCCATTGTTTATTTCGAACATCACGTTGCAATTTCTCTCGATGATTGTCTTCCCCTCTCTTCGTTCTTTTATTCTTCTACCGATTCCTTCTCTCACTATTTCTGCTTCTTTACCTGACAAAGCCCTTGGAATTTTGTTATGTGGTTTTTACTTTTCTTCAAATATTCTCCAAATCCATTGTTGTATTTCGTTGTTTTCTTTTTACCTTATGCTTTCCTCATCGTTTTCGCCTTCACTAAGCCATGTCTTTTACTGATATCCCATTCCAAAACAGCATCTTTTGTTCTATTTGTTTTCTCAAAAGTTATTCTTTAGATATATCTCGTCTCCTCTTTTCTATTTCTTCTCAGGTTGCATAAAATCTTCATTATATTTTTAAATCTCCAGCTTGACAGTGTTTGACTTTCTTCTGTTTTTAATGTTTGATATTCAAATGAATGGACTAAAAACAAATTTAACACAGTCTACCGTTTGCACTGGAAGTGGACGTACGGTTGGTGCAATGGACAGCGGTTCAAAAGGAGAAATTGGAGAGCCGATTTCGAATTTGAGTTGGGTTTGTGCAAATACTCTTGAGAAAGGTATGAATTTAAATATTTTCCCAAGCTGTAAGTTAAATAGAAGGATTTATATCTGGTATTCTCAAAATAATTGTTATGGTAATATTCGCACGCAAAAGTTACTTATTCTTACAATCCAAAATGTTTCGACTTTAAAAAACCCATAAAAAGTTGATAATCCGTAAAGAAAAAACAAATCAATCAACAAATCATTGCATGGAAAGTCACTTAATATATTAAGCAATGGGCATTTAGTATTGCGCGCATACCATACCATTCTGTTTTTTCTGATTTCTTATAGACATCTCTTTGAAATTATAACAGGTTTTCTGTTGGATTATTACCTGAAGAGACTGGGAGTTATTCCATTAATTTGGTTCTCTTTTGCCAAAGTTGGCAGTAGTCAGCTTTGCAAAATATGAAGAAACGTTATCTTGCATGAGTATACTCTTTAGCTTAAAACCTCTTAGTTGTGACATGTACTATTAAAAAATAAATTGTTCAAGAACTTACGATAATTCTATGTATTTATCTTGATAACATCATCAACTTTGATGAGACCTATAATGTACTGCCTAAGATAGTAGCTCAAAACATTATTCCATCTTCTAACTTGTGTTGATTGACTATTTACATGAATGACCTAATCTGTAGCCCAACCATTCAACATAGCTCTATCATCACTAAGATGGTTTTATTTGTAATGTTTAAAGGTGGTAGTTTGGTTACTTTGATGCTTGTAACCAATTTTCTTGATATTCTACATATTTTTCTGCTCACATTCGCAATGCAAGTTTCTTTAATACTTTATTGTTAGCCAATTTACTATTCTTGCTTATTACCCTTTTAATTTTTATCAAATCTCTTTTTGTGAAATTCTAAAATCGAATATTTTTTGTTCTTATTTTGCTAAAGTTTTCAATTTCTTTTTTTGATTGTTTTGTTCTGCAATTTGATGTAAATTTCCAACACCTTTACAACATCTTGTTTCTTTTATGAGGTTGCATATTTCATACGACACAGCAACTATTAAACATCTTACTTAAAATACAATGAACTTCTCTCGAAATCTGACATAGCGTATATAGTGAAGTTCCAATACTGTTGGTATAGTCGAATGATCTAAAGCTAATTGCACGATGTTTAAGTGAAAATTAGCTTACCATGCTAAAAATAACGACATACATGAATTTTCTTTTTTGAAGTTGTTAAAAGAAACGTAATATACCAAGCGGTAAAACCCAAAAATATGAATGAGAATAAATGAATGTACCTGGAAACAAGAAAGCTTTCAACAGAAAGCAACATTTAGCAGGAACAATATGCAAATAACGCATCACTCTAAAAATATACAAGCTAAAACACACCAAAAATAACATGGAAAATAAGGAAAATAGCATTAGCTTACAACAAATCCTCAAAACAAGGAAACCTTGCTGAGAGAAGAAAATAGCAATAATCACCTTTCCAGAACATTATAAACTCATAAACAAAAGAGCTGAGCTAATTTCTGAATGCACAGACGAAAACAAATGCCTACTACACTAGTTACAGCTACACCACGACTCCGGAGACGAAACAACTAATACATAACTTATATCTAATAATGTTTATGACAAATACCAAACTTTAGAACTGAATAAAGTATACAGAATATGAACAATAAATTAAAATAAAATGAATTAACAAGTAAATAAAGTAAAAAAAATGTATAATAAAATAAAATAAATAAATAAAAGGCATAAACTCAATGTCAGGAACCTAAACAAAAAATTTAAAAATGGTTTTCTCTCCGTCTCTTTCCCATAATCTTCCAGCAGCTGATATAGAGACCCACACAAAAAAGAGTTATACATTGTTGATGATCACATGGTATGTAATTGACAGTCTCCATGTAGTTTGATTTCTATGCCCACACTATTCATATCTATCTATCTATCTATCTATCTATCTATCTATCTATCTATCTATCTATCTATCTATCTATCTATCAGCTGGTTTTACGTATTAGACTTTTACTAATTTTCTCTCGTTTTGTCCAAGATAACGGATTTTTTTTTCAGAAAACGCAGCAGTTGTCATCATGGAATTCACTAACGAAAGTTAACAGCAATGCCAATTCTATGTTCATTGATTATTTTCACATCTAAGATTCCAAACAAATTTTCCCTGGAACGGCACAATTGAAAGACAGACGATTGATCTCCCCACTGTGACAATACAACCGCATACGCATCAGACATTGTTTGACAGTTTCTGATTTGCAAAACATGTGGTACTCATTCCCTGTTTCGCACTTCATCTGATTTTAATCCCAGTGATTTCTTCGATCCGCCAAAACAATATTCCGACTGAAAATGCGTTGTTTTGACATGATTAAAAGGATCAAAGGAGAATCAGAGTGACACTGGAAATCTTAGAGAAACAGCTGGGAGGCATAGAGAAGGCATTCAAAAAGATCGTGGAGAAAGCAAGTTATAAGAAAACTATGCAAGTACTTTGATATTTTTTGCAGCCAAAGTAAACTTAAACTTAAGTTATGATCTGTAGGAACTGGAAGTATTTTAAGTTAAGTTTAGACCAGTTGAAAAAACAGATCTCTTTAGAGAAACATA
Organism: Acanthosepion pharaonis; assembly: GCA_903632075.3. Classification (NCBI taxonomy): domain Eukaryota; kingdom Metazoa; phylum Mollusca; class Cephalopoda; order Sepiida; family Sepiidae; genus Acanthosepion; species Acanthosepion pharaonis. Next base: position 460,923 of record CAHIKZ030000924.1, on the reverse strand, counting down.
AATCCTGTCAAAAAAGAAGTAAGTACATCAATTTTATGATAGAATTTATTTGGAAGACGGAAGAAATTACTAGTGCTTTCAGAAACGTTTATGGGAACAATCCTACGAAAAATAGACAGCAATTTACAAATCATTTCAAAGAGACAGAGTTGAAGATGACGAACGGATCGGAATACAATTGTATTTTGGTCACTGACGTTGTTTAAACGTTTAATTGCATAAACAGTGATATGGAGGGGCGACTAACTGCATAATAATTATTAAAATTCTCAGAAAAGTACGTTGAATGACTGAGAAAAAATGAAAAAAGAAACGGGTTAAGAATTGTGTTTTAAACAATAAAATGAATTTAAGAACATTTCCAAGGAGAATCGAACCCAGAATTAACTAGCCAAGATTGAGTAAACTTAAGCAAAAGCAAGATTCCCCACCTTATCTACTTCCATACGATAAGAAGAAGGCATGATTAATATGTTGTCCGAATTTTTTGGTCCTGAGAAATTAAATTCGAAGTTTTGTTTACATTCATGCTATCTGTCTAAAACGTGTATATTATTACAGTTATCCAAATTCTCCTAAACAAAGAAATGTATCATGTTTCATACTGAAAATCCCAAGCTTGGGGTTTTGCTTATATTATACTTTCCGTCCAAAAAGCGTATATCCCTACAGAATATAATACCTTAATTATTTTAAACAAAGGAGGCATCTGAATTTTGATGAATTCCCAAGCTTGGTGTTTGTTTATGTTGATACTGTCCGCTTAAAAACATCATCATCTTTACAGAAAGAAAGTGGTTGGTACGAGATTTCTCAAATCACCATCCGGCAAGTAGAGATTTCCGTAAATAATAGAGCCTTTCTATTCACCTGTTTTTCTTTATATTCAACAAACCTTTTGTTAGAGTTATCGACAGTGTTGCTCCTTTTATTAAAGGAGTTCTTATTCCAGCCCTGATTCCCAACGCAGTCCTTGGAAATAAAGAAAGAAAAGTTACCACGGACACAGACAATAATTACGCAATCTTCTCTGTGGTACCCAACATACATATTTGGTCGCACACTAGATTTTGCCGTCAATCCCAATATCATTAAATTTTGTGTAACCCAAATCAACGTTCTCGAGACAACACACCGACTCCAACCGAGGAGTGAGAAAAAAGATGGATGACTCGTAAAGTTGGTATTGCTCAACAAAGAGAAACTACGAAAAAAAAAAAAAAGAAAAGAAAAAGATGAAAAGAGAGTGAATACAGTGTAGGTTATACAATCATTATAATATTGTGACGGAAAAATCGATGCTGTTAACAGCAAAAAGAAAAAGAAAACAGATAAAAAAAAAACATACACGCACACATACATAACTTAAAAAACATACAAAAATAAATAGATAAACAAAATAAACTGATTCATGGTTAGGACTATAAATAACTGACCCTAAACAAAAAAAAAAAAATAAGAAAAATTTGTTTCTCCCTTCACCTCTTACCGTAAGTTTCTCGCGGTCGATATAATTGAGCCCACATTATGCAAAGTAATATATATTGCTTAAGGCATAAAACTGACAGTCAGCAACTGTTGTGGTTTTGTTAGGGCCAGAAATAAAGACACAAAGAGAGGAATTGAGTTAAACAAATATATTAACAGAAACAGTAATACAAAAATATACAAACGAGAGTGTTACAGCAAGAATGTTCGGTCCGACTGTCAAAGCTGACTGCTGGAAAGTAACTACTTCTATTTACAACTGGGAGAGTTCATACGTGCGTGGGTAAATTATATGTTCACACTGATTTTTATATATACAAACGCAAAACATGAGCTATAAAGTATTAGTTTTTTCTAATTTTTATTAGCGAAGACTATTCACTTTTGTACTACTTTTATACTAACTAGACATAATTTTTTTCCCCCTTTTTTTAAAATTAAAAACATGCTTCATAATTCAAATTTGAACCATGAAAGCATACATTAAAATAACTAACATATGCTTTGTAATATTCTGGATTCACTTTTAAACAAATCAGTTTAGGAAAAAAGTGTTTAAAAGAAATAGTAAACTTAACCTATTTACATGCATATTTCAGATTTTAGAATGACTCATCAACACGAAGGGACGGGTGCGTTGAGGTGGGGAAATAGGTGGACTAATCGAGTTAACCTATTGGTAGTCATCAAAGTAAGAGAGAAAAAAGGCAGCATTATTGAATGAAATAATAATAAAATATAAATTATGAGAGCAAATCTAAAAACATATTTGGAGATCATCATTATTTGATTAAGGCTTGCAATATTCGTTTATTATTTAAATACTGACTTTCTGTTTATTAGCGATTTGGGATATATATATATATTTTAGATTCCGAATTATATGGTAGAAAAAGTTTAATATATAAAATTCTCTCCCATGTAATTAAGGTATGTCTAGTAGAAAGTAAGAGTTATATACCCTCACCAGTGAGGTTCGAATTTACATCGGCTTGTAATAAACACATGTTTATCTTTAGACCCGTTCATTAGTTCTCATTTTTCCAATCTATTTGGTTAATTGTTTATGCCGTTGCAGGAGAACATTTTTATGGTTTTACATGCAGAAATGTAAAATTTTACTACAGACTATTTTCCAACGTCAGTTTGTCAATTAAAACTTCTGGAAGAGGATTTGAAAACTGACAAACAATTCCAGATCAATAGCATATGGAAACGAGTTAATGAACCGTATCTGAAAAATCACAGCTTCCTACATGATGATCTACTCTTGAAGCTATCGAGACATATCAAGCGAGCTCATGAATTTTAAATTATGTTCGAATCTCGAAATAACTGTTCCATCTAAATAGGTATCTCGGCCTGGAGGTTATGGTTAAAGAGTTAGTCTGATTGACTCTTACAATTGAATAGAGTTCGATTTAAACGGGGTGTACTATACTTTTGAGTATGAGACAAATAATAGACGACTCGTTGTGAGGTATTGATTAGTGAACTAGTTGGATTAACCTATTACTACTGAATAGAGAGTTCGGTTTTCACTGGATGTCTGATAATTTTGTTTTTTTGTCAATGCAAACTAAGGTGAGAATATAGAAGACGCCTCGTCGTGGGATAACGATTAGTGATCTAGTTTGGTTAACCTATTACTACTGAATAGCGATTTCGGCTTTCACTGTGTACCTCGTACTTTTGGCATTGTGTCAAAGGAAGCTAAGCTGAGAATATAACTGACGCCTCTACGTGGGGTAATGATTAAGGAACTAGTTGAGTTAATCTATTACTCCTGAATAGAGAGTTCGGTTTTTTTCCCACTGGGCGCCTCATAGTTTTGACCTTGTGTCAAAGTAAGCTAAGCTGAGAAAATAACAGGCGCCTCGGTGTGGGGTAATGATTAATGAACTAGTTGAGTTAACCTATTATTCCTGAATAGAGAGTTCGGTTTTTTCCACTGGGCGCCTCATAGTTTTGACCTTGTGTCAAAGTAAGCTAAGCTGAGAAAATAACAGGCGCCTCGGTATGGGTTAATGATTAGTGAACTTGTTGAGTTAATCTATTACAACTGAATAGTGAGTTCCATTCTCACTGTGTGCTACATAATTGTGTCCTCGTGTAAACTAAGCTTAATCAGTAACAACTGTTTCATCTACTTTGAAGATTGCTTTTTTTAATTTAATAAAATAGTATTGTCACCGATCTTTTGACGTATACCGTTTGAAAAAAGTCTATGACCTTATTTCAATTCTATTAACCCAATCCTTGAACTGTAATTGGTATCGTGTCACCGATCCGACAGAATGTAAACCATGTGCGAGGTATGATATTGTTTAAATATATTCAACAAGTGCAAAATTCTATATAATTCTGTATCATACAAATGAATGTCATAAGTTTAATAATTTTTATTCGACATTTGTAAAGCTAATATCTCAGTTATTGGTAAAATAAGCATTTTCTGAAGTTTCTTCTTGCCTCCTTAACTAGAAAGATTGGTAGAACAATAGCATGAGCTCTATTTCTGAAAAGCTGATCCGTGAGTCTTGGTTTCGTACAGCGTACTTCCAAAGAGATTTAATCTAAAGTGAATTCCCATTAAAACAAAAGGGAAAAAAATGGAAGAATGAATAGGAATAGAATACCAAAGTAAAGAAAGAGAAAAAAAGGAGAGGACTCTATATGGAGTAGAAAGGAAATAAACTGATAAGATGAGAGAAAGATATAGAATGTATCAGAGGCAGCAGAAAGAAAGGACGAAAGAAAGAAAGAAAGAAAGAATATTTTCATGCTTCATTAATTCTTTAAAAAACAAAAACGTTGTTTGCTCTTTGTTTTTTGCTTGTACAACTGAACCATGGTAACGTTATTGACTGATTTTAAAGTCATTGTTTATAAGGATCGGAAGCTTTTTACGTGAAAAGCGAGAAAAACGCTGCAGGAAGACTGGATTCGAAAATCTGTGTAATGCCACTGAAAATACGACTAAGAGGATGACCGTCATGATACAACACTCGGCGTTTTTTCCGCAATCATCAAACAATATCGTAAGAAGCTATTATAAAACAATAAAATTTCATCTCATGTCACGAGTCAAACCATGCTGTCCAATTAACTTTTTCATCTTTTCACATTCAAGGATTTCCATCTGGAGTAGTTACAAGGGTGAGCTTATATCTACCGTGAGTATATTAAGATACATTCATTATGCTTTATTACATGCATTAATATTAACAATACGATTTTGAAAACAAAAATCTCTTGAAAAAACAAAACAAAAATACTTCAACAACCTGTCTTGCTATTTTCCTTCGGTATGTATCATTTTCTTAAAAAAATTGAGCTCTCTGGATTCTTTGGAATTATCCATACGGATTACCATATATATATATATATATATATATATATATATATATATATATATATACATGGTGCTCTTGTTATATATTTGGACATTCTTGAAAAAAATCTAAAGAAAAATTTGAAATGTTATTAGTCCGGACCTGGCATCTCGGATTCAGTCACTTTCACACCACCGTAACGTAGCTCCCCTGTCTCTTTTCTATAAATAATTTCGTTGTAATTATTCTGATTCTGATGAACTTTCCTCTATGCCACCTTGATTTTATGAATTTATATATATATATATATATATATATATATATGTGTGTGTGTGTGTGTGTGTGTGTGTGTGTGTGTGTGTTTTTGCTGAAGACAAACGAAAGATTTTTCTTTTGATTTTTCTACAGTTCGTTTCATTTTCCTGGTGTGCGCGGCGAAATTGAACATTAATCTGAGCGCTTTCGGCTTTCAGAAGCCATAAGAAAGAACTTTTCGTGAATTGATATGCCATATATGGACAAAACGCAATCAAATGATAAAATACGAAAGCGCTTTTCTGAATTTTAGCATAAACTGTCCCCGGTAGCTAGAATAATGTTCCGGATCTTAGAAAATTAACAAAATTAAATTCGTTCGGCTTCAACCAAACCTGCACGCACGTGCACGCAAATAAACACGTTCTCTTTCACAAACTCACATTATGTATAAGAATTATGGATACATAAATATAACATTTGTGTACGTATGCGTTGATATAGAAGCATATTTTTGTATAGATAGGTATATGCGCGTATTTATATATTTTAATAAGTAAATATAGTGTGCGCGTATACTTTATCAACGTATTCAGCGCACTTTGTTTCTACCGATATTTTTCCATCTTTTAATATTTTGCTTAATTTCTAGAAAGCATCTTTCGTTGTTCCTATGTGCATTTGGGTTTCTGTGCCACGTTTTCTTCTGTTATGGCACTATCCAGACAGTTAAATTTGGTACATGCTTCATTTTGACACCTCAATATGTTTCTTAACAAAAGGTTGTCATCAATAGAGACAACAAATGTGTTTGTTGTCTCTTGCTGACAACCATGTTTTCCGTCTTCTTACATTTAATAAATAGTCCTTTCTTTTTTTCTTGACTAATAATTCACTGAATTTTTTTTCTGAGCTTTCCATCAACACAGTGTCGTCCGTGTTGCTAAGGTTATGTCTGCGAAGAATAAATACATGTAAGTCATTTAGTTCTCTTAGTATCGTTTCTTTGTATAGGTTAAATAAATCCGGCGCGAAAAAACATTCTTGTGTTAGTCCGTTTTCTATTTTTGCGGATTCACTGAACTTATTCTCTATTCGCCTGCGGGTTGTTTGCGTCCAATAAGGTTACAGATTGCTCGAATATCGTTCCCAAGTGAATTAAACTTTCCTATTATTTCAAGTAGTTCTTAGAGTTGTACTATATCAAATACATACATATATATATATATAGGTTTCTGGTCATGAAAATATTTATTTTTCTGGTATCTTGAAGAAGGTTCATGTCCTATTTCAGTTCTAATTCCGCTAGATCTATTCAATAGAAACGTAAGAAGTTTGGTTATATGGATCACCATGAAGCTGATTCTCGGATGGAGTTTTCATTTGCACATGGGTTTTTGGTAACACTATATAGATAAATGTACTTGGGTATTCTGGTATTAAGCTGTTGTTATATATTTAATTTCTTATTTCTGTAACCTTATTGATCCTGAAATCGTCTCAATCTGATTTTTTTTCTTTTTCAAGATATGGCTCTCAACAACTTTTTATCCTTTGTAGCGCTTAAGTTATGCTTGTTCAATTACTACCCACTGCCACTCTCTCTTCTGCTATCCATTTACACAACCTCGTTATGTAGTTTACACATTGTTTCCCTTTGCCTATCTCCCCTTCATTATGTCCCGTAAGTAGAACATTCACCAAAACATCTTTGTTCATTGTTTGACCAGAAATTTCAACTGTATTTTTTATATTCTAACTACAAGAGTCTTTTTGTTCCCATTTTCCTTAAAACTTCGTCATTGCTCACATGTTCAATTCATGGTATTCTCAGCATACTTCTGTAGAAGCACATAACTGTTGCCTCAAGTTTCTTCTTCATCTGTGAAGAAATTTTCCAGCATTCACTGACATATTGGAGAAATGATATAACACAGCAGTTCAGCATTCTTTCAAGTTTATTACATTGTAGTTTAGGCGTTGCTTTAAGTTTCTTTAATGTTCGTAATTTGTATACAGCCGTATGCTTTTACAATTTTAACGAAATAATGAAATATTATTATTATTATTCACATCTTGATTTCACGACTGTTACGGGCTCCCTCCTATATGTGTCATAAAATACGCGGATTGTTCCGCACAAATGAGTGATGGTTGTATATATATATATATATATATATATATATATATATATATATATATATATATATATATGCAAAGAAAATCCAGGATTCTATCAAGCAATTGTTCTCGAACAAATCCCCTGGGAAAGATGCTATTCCCCGCGAAATGTTTAAATCTGGTGGGAAAACGCTGGTTAAGAAACTCCTTGAGCTTTTTAAAGTCATATGGAATGTTGGTTCTGTTCCACAAGACTACAAAGATCCTTGCATAAACAACTGTTCAAGAACAAAGGTAAAAAGGTTCTATGTGATAATTCCCGTGGCATTTCATTTCTAAGTATCACTGGCAAAATTATCGCTCAACAGAATGATCAAATATCTAATTGGCGACATCTGTCCCGAATCTCACTGTGGCTTTTGTTCAGGATGTGGAACCATTGATATGATTTTTTCACTTCGTCAGGTTGCTGAGAAAGTTCGCGAGAAGAACGATGAACTCTATACCGTCTTTATCAATCTGACCAAAGCGTTTGACACTTTAAACAGTGGTGCTCTCAAAAAGCTTGGCATACCTGAAATGATGCTAAATGTCATCATCACGTTTCACGAAGGAATAAAAGCAACTGTTCTCTCTAATGTGGAGTTTTCAGAAGCCTTCGATGTAACAAATGGCACAAAACAAGGTTGTGTCATGGCTCCTTTACTTTTTTGCTTTCTTCTTTTCGGTCATGCTTTTAGTGATCTTGACATGGGTGTGAAATTTAAATTCTGCACAAGTGGCGGCATCTTTAACCATCAACGTTTTAAAGCAAAATCGCTGACTCGTGCAAGCATTATTAGTGACCTTCTGTTTGCTGATGACACTACGATCGTAGCCACCTCAATCGAAGAATCTCAAGTACTCATCAATCGTTTTCCACAGATTGCAACACATTCGGATTAAGCATAGGAATAAAGAAAAATGAATTTGTCCATCAACCAAGGCCTACGCCCAAGCGATTAAGGGTGTAAAACAAAAACCACCTGCCCATACCTTTCCAATCATTCCCATTATTGTTTGTGAAATCATTCACCTACTTAGAAAGCCAAGTCAATTCAAGTGTCTCTTTGGGTGACGAGATAGTTAACCGAATATCAAAAGCAACCAATGCCTTTGGGAAGCTTAAACATCGCCTATGAGATGTTCCACAGGGATTTCACTGAAAACAAAAATCAGTGGCCA